>VDFB02080260.1:0-24437 GCA_007258455.2 Sequoia sempervirens
TAAAATACTTTTCCTTTACATGATTAGAAGTTATTGGAATGTAATTAATGACATTTATTTCCTCATTTGCTTGTTGGTGAAGTTTTTCACAGAAGTTTTTATGTAAAGTTTTATTATTATGATGAAGAATAGAAATGTGGTAATGCTCTACAATAGCAAAGTTGAGTAGAAACTCTATTTATGAGATCAGATGTTTAAGTTTTGAATACATAATACAAAAGTGTGTTTTTTTATTTTTCTGAGTTCACAATTTTATTTTTCTGGGTAAATTATTTTTCTACTTCTTTTATTTTTTTGGGTTTGGAATCCTCACTTTCTGGCCTTCCAACTTGTTAGAAAATTACAAGAATCTAGTACTTTAAATAAATGAAATGGCTTCATTTCTATTATTGTAGATTAGATTTTAGATATATAATTATGTGTTAAATAAAAATAAGATTTAGAAGTTAAAAGAAAAATAAATTTATCTAAAATTTTCTAGAAAATTGTTCATAAATGTTATTAAGAAAAAGTACAACAAATTATACTTGGTAGAAGTTAAAGTATCCTTTCAACCATATACCCTTTTTTATGCTTTGTTTTACTATTTGCTGCATGCTATTCTATTTTTAATTACCCTATTATTCTATTTTGGATCCTTTTGTGAAAATGTTGCATCTAATCTTCATTGTCATCTGCATGATAGATCAAACAAGTAGGCACTCAAATGCTACATCTTAACTGCTTCATAAGCTTCATCATCATCTCCATGGTAATGCTACATCTTGACTGCTTCATAAGCATCATCATCATCTCCATGGTCATCACTTTGTCTAATCTTGTAGTAGAAGAATTGGGAAAGAATCTTTGCAAGTTTGTTGTTAAGGAAGATATGTAAAATCATGCTAGCAAAGTTTTCAACAACTAGTTGATATGTATATATACATAGAATTGAACAAAAGAAAGAAAGTGTTTGTCAACTTTCTTGGTGACGTTTTTATGGTCTAAAAAATTGTGTGTATAGATCTAAAATAACGCATGCTTTTGCATCAACGAGCCATGGCATATTTGGTTTTAAGATTTTCCACTCTAGACTCCTCACTAGAATATTGCATTTACATAGTACTTAACAATTTATTGAGTGGTTGTGGAGGGAAAGCTATGCTTTATATTTTTTCTAAAGCAAAAATAGATTCTATGGTTATGGAGGTTGTCATTGATATTTTTTACTAGTTGTGTTATTCCAAATAATGATATGTGTGTCCACTTTTATTTTGGTATAATGGATTTAGATGGTTTTTTTTTTGGTATGGTTGTTAGTTTGTTTATTGGGAATCATAATTTTAATAATATGATTCAATTCTATGCAAAATAAAATTGTCAATCTTCTATAGGCATTATGTCTACATGTATTGTTTTGGACTTTCCAATTTAAACCAAGCCAAATCAGACTTTTACATCAAATTTAATATTTGAAAATTAGATTACACATGGATCTTTGTTATGATAGTCCCAATTACATTAGGGTTTAAGTTCATCCAAGTTCTGGCATTCAACAGGTTGGAAACCTGCATTACCTTTTGATTATAATGGACAACCCTTGTATGGAAAATTGACTATTGATTGGTCAAAAATAAGACATTGCAAGTACATACAATCATATCTAACTTTTTTTAAGTCTCCAATTATACAAAGACCTGTTTATGATTCATTGACTGATTCATTACCAAAACTGTTCTACCAATATTTGGCAAGAACTTCACTACCCTGCAACTCTTGTTTTATTTATGAGTTCTTTCCCAAAGAAAGTTATTATGCATCTGTTAGATGCAATTCTTTCTATTAGCCAATAAATATTGAGAATAATATAACAATGATTAAATCTATTAAAAAATGAAATTGATTATTTTGCATGTAATTATAGCTAGCACTTGCACCAGGAGGGGTGCAAGGGTTACGTTGATAGAAAATTATTTTTTTATCGTGAATTGATGGAAATATTTATATAAATTTCATTTTTGAATATTTTGTAGTTAATGATTTCTTATTCATTTGTGCACAAAGTTGGAAAACTATCTAGGCAAGATTGGTAACAAATAGTTGTTGGTTGTTACAATTACAACTTATGACCAATAATTTGATATTCCAAATGACAATGGTTTTAAGTATTTTCTAAAGTTTGTTGTTGAATATGATATAATGGACAAGTAATGAAATTTATTAGGAAATATCTTTCAATCACTTTAAAAGAACAAATGGCAATCAAGCACAAAAAACCTGAAAGTGTTAACATCTTTCAATACATACCATGATACAATTCCCTTGTAACAATAACTAGATATGCCAAGCAAATACAAGAGGATTGTGTATCAATGATCATAGCTTAGTTGATGGAAATTCCAGACATATGCAAAAATAAGACGCATTATGGTCCAATGTGATAGTGCAATTATGCAAAAATGTATAACCACTAATGCAATTGGTAGAAATATATTTAACCGTACTATGTGTTGATTTGTCTTTCAGTGAAAGAAAAGCAGACAACAAGCTAGCTCGAGAAGATAGGCCTCAAGAAGGCACAATATATTACTCGCTCATTGAAAGATATTGGAAAAAAGGGCATCATACATGAATTTTATCTAAATCTGATTTGTTTTTTTGAACTCCTCTATTAGTATACAAGCTTACAAACCTCCACTTATACATATTGGATAACTTAGGAGACAATAAAAGGATGTGTTGTCAGTTGTTTGTAGGCCTTTTCACTCACACACAATTTTAATCTTTAATGGTTAGAGATTCCTTACTAATGGTGGTTAAAAATTCCTTTGTAGCATCACGAATCAATTTCTCAAAAAGGAACAAGACTTTTTTCTCTATCTAATGTATTTCTTACAAAATGTTCAAATCCTACAATGGTATGACTTTCACTTGAAACCTTGTTTTATTCAAACTAGTTAGCATTAGAAACCAAATGATCAATCTTAAATCAAAGGTTTTGCACTATAATTGCATATACTTTGGAAGGCCTAGACCCTAATCAATGGATTTCTTAATTTGTCCTGCAAATAAAAGAAATATAATATGATAAATTTTTAGATTTTAAATGAAATAGAGATGTATAGGAGTTAAGTTTTGAGATTCTTTTTAAAATTTGTAAAATAGAATTAATTAATAAAGATAATACGATATAAAGAAAGGTATATATCCATATCCCATGTAAAATAAAATTACAAAAAATATAGTAGAAATTTAACATTTAACAATGTTTTAGTTTCATTACTCAAAATAAAGAAAAATAATATGTATATATCTTTCTAATAATTTTTTTTTTGAAATAATGCAATGGTGATAAAACTTGAATTCAGGGTTATAACACATGGGAAGATTTGACAGCAAAAATGAATTACAAAGACTTTTGTACTAGTGGTTAGAATTGATTAAAAATTCTTTTGTAACATTGGTCATAAATGTATTTATAGTAGAGGAATCAGTTTTCTTATAGAGAGGAGTACGATTATAATCTTGATTTAGGATTTTAAGCAAATAGTTTTTTTATAGAATTGTCAACTCTTAGAGCATTCAAAAATTCTAATTTAATTTTGATCTTAAATATTGTTTAATCAATTATGGCATTATTGTAATGCATTCACATTACCCTAAATAATGGAGTTGAAAATTTGTCCTACAAATTTAGGAAATATGAAGATATATTTTAATATTCCAAACAAAATGGAGTTTACAGGGACAGAAAGAAATGGTCCCTTGTTAACCAAAGAGACACTATCTCTACTAACTCAGTAAATCCATGGCAAGTGACATACCTCAAGTTTTTGCTCAAACTATGGCATGCTGTCAACGATGTTGATGAAAAAAGTGGAGAGAGTTTGCAAGAATGGTATTATGGAACCCTACCAAAGAAAAGATTCTTTTTAAGACTAACCAATATTGATCTCCCTATAGCTTTTGCTTCAATCTTTTTTATAACGAGTGAAAAGTAAATATAAAAATATCAGATTCTTTTAGCCGGAGATAGATTTTTGCAGTGTTGTTTTAAAAAAAAATTGGTTTGTAGAATTAATGTAGGCAATTTTATAAATTTATATTTGCAAAATGAAAGGAAATCCTTGGCCAATCATAGATTGGACTAGGAAAAAATTAACAAAGTTTCTAAAGTTTTAGTATTCCCAATTAATGTTTAACTTACCGTAACAAAAATTTGACATGTGGTATGCATTACCAGCGCACCAACCAGATGGCTGAAGAAAAATATAATTGTGGCATGCATTACCAGTGCACCTATTTTAATGTTTTTTATTTGCTGTCAGATGGATTGTATTTATTGCATCAAGGTATCTGCAAGAGATAGTGTAGTGTTGGCTTGATTTGGTGTTATGACATTGGTGTTGAGGTCATATATTGGATTTGGATTTGGATTGGTATTTTTTGGCATAGGACCTTCGTTACCTTGTTGATATTGATGTGTAAATGTGGAATTTGTGCTGGTTTGATTTAGAGGGAAATTTTCATTTAGATTGGTCCCAAAGGTCATGTTTGTATTCGGTATGGCATTTTGAAATTGTGGTGTGGGCCCTTGATTTGTTCCTTGGATTTGAAAGGTTGGTCCTTGATTTTTGTTTTGGAAAGATAGTGTGGGTCCTTGATTGGTATTTGAAAATGTAGGTCCTTGCAATGTAGGAGTGGGCCCTTGGTTCATGTTTTGATTTGGCATTTTTCACGGGACAATGTGAATTATTCTAGATTTGTTTAGCTGATTTTGATTTGATGATGGTGTGCTTTGGAATTAGAATGAGGGACCTTGATTCATGTTTTGAAGTGTAGGGACAAGACCTTGGATTGTATTTTGAAAAAGAGGATTTGTGAAGGTATTACCCATGGAATTTGATGTGCTACCAAATGTAAAATTTTGTCCTTATGTTGTCACATGGGTCATCTTGTTTCCAAGTGTGGAGATATTAGGGATATGTGTGGTAGTTGTGGCCATGTGTGTTGTCATCCCAAGTGGTAATTTAGTAGACATTTTTTGTGAAGATGGCATCCCTAATGCAAATGGATTTTGAATATCTCCTTCCACAATTGTGGAGACATCAAAGCCTTGAGGGAGTTTAGCACCCTTTTTGGCTAGTGCATAGAAGACTCTATTAGGATCAACACTAATAAGCTCATCAACCATGTGTAAAATCTTTGGATCTTGGTAAGCTCGTTCAATTTCTTCAAGAGTCATTTTCTTGTTTAATTTGTTTAGACTTAAATTGTCCAATGTGTTGGTTGGGTCTATTTGTGGTGTTTCTCTTCATGGAGTAGATTGATTTGAGTTTGATCCAAAGTTAGCATCATAATGTGGACTAGAAAAAGGGTCATTTATAGAATCCATGCCTTTCTTTTAGTTTGTGACCTTCTTTCAACCATGTAAGACTTGCAAGTCGAGAGGTAATGGAAGGTGATATGACGCTAAACTATGCTTTTCGGATTTTTTTGGATATAAGGATGCAAGGTGATCATGCAAGGATAATGATGACCAAAGGATGAAGCTAAATGAAACTAATGGATGCAAAGGATCATATTAAAGGTGGATCAACTAATGATCAATGAAAATGATATGGAGACTAAATGATGCCAAGTTAATGATCAAAGGTAGTGGTGCAACTAAGGCTAAGATGAAATTAAGCCATGTTTTTTTGTTTTTGGGATATAAGGATGCAAAGTGAAAAATATAAGATTAGGGAGTGATAGGATGATAGTGATACTATGGTCAAAGAGTATGGTGTGAAGCTAAATGAGACTAGCAAGATGATACTAAGGATATGAACCTTAAGATTTAAGAAAAAGGATGACAACCAAGTTATTGTAGGTCCAAGATAGCTAACCCAAATGTCATTGGTCCCTGTGTGATGACCAAAGTGATGGTTTTGACAAGGTGGGTCTAAACTAGGACACAAGTTTGAGACTCAAGTATTGAGCAAGATGACAATGACAAAGGTTGATAGAATAAAAGATGAAGGTCAATGATAAGTTGGATAAGCAACCATGGACTGTTCAAAGGCTTAGTAATCTTCCTATGTTTGAAATTTGAAAGGTAGGTGCAACCTATGGTCTAGGATTAATTTATGCAAGGTAAAAGGATGAGGAAAGAAACCAAGAATGCAATGTAATCCTAAATGGAAATGCTAGAATGGACTAGGAAATCTTTGCAAGTCTCTGGTTTGGAAGCCAATATCACTATTATGATGAATTGATTCTGTTTTGGACAAGGATTTTGTGACTTTTTGGTAATCAAGCAATTGCGATACTATTTTTCTCAGATCCATCATTTCAATTGTAGGTTTTTGATGAGCAATTGTGGTTCAGTTTAATAGTTGCAACACTATGTTAAGTAGTTATGGTTTAGGATTTTAGTTACAATTTTTTAGTAACAAATGTGACACAAAATTTTAGTTGCGGGCCTATTTCAAGTAGTTGTAGTTCACAGAGTGTTTGATTTTCAATTTGATGGTTTTGACCTAGTTTTTGAATGGGGTTTTGACTGGTTTTGATGATATTTTGTGAGATGACGTTTGGAAAACATAGAAAATAGTCAACAAACACTTGTTTTGGTATGATTTTGAATGTGAAATTTTTTTATTCCAATGTAAATAAAGAGACTGGGTATGTGCAGGATCATGATGGGCCAAAAAGTGGCAATATGATGGGTATTTGTAGGGTATGTGGCTGATGACTTTCTTTTTACCCAAAATTGATGAAATGAAAAGGGTTTTTAAAGGAGATTCTCAGCTTTCCACCAATATAAATTATAATTCAATTTGAATTTAATAAATAATTATTATTCATTTTCTATTTGAATTAGGACTAAAGTGTTGATCGATAGGCTGATTGAAAAACATCTATAGCTTTCAAGCAATATCACATTTTTTGAATCCAAAACATGCATCACATTCTATGCTTCGCATACTATAGGATTAAAAAAATAAAAATTTAATTTCATGAAGTTTTGACCAAGTTAAGGTGGTCAGATGTAAGAGTTTTTATTTTTTTTTTAAATTTGTAATAAAAAAATTATAATTAATTATTTACTTGGAAAAAAATTACGAAAAAATATGCATCACATCTGGACATGAGTCCTCTACTTATGTCTAAAATATTATAAAAAAATATTATCATTTTATTGTGGTTAGGGTGGTCAGACAGACACCTACTTCTTAGTTTTTCTCTAAAATTTAAGTACTGCTGCATTGAAAATTCAAGTTTTCACCAAATAGATTTTTTTTTTTTAAATAAACCTAGTAGTTTAGAAACTACATTCAATTTTTTGTAGATTCTAGTCTTACATATTTTTGAAATAATATAGATAACTTATTCAAATTTTTATGTCAAGCTGCCTAACTCTAATTTTTCTGAATTTTTTGCCACTTAAGGGCCTATTTTCTCCATGATGATCCTGCACATACCCTCCTCATAGAAAATGTACAACCTAGGCTAGAAAAGATACCACCTATTGAGTCCCTACTCGAATTGCTCCAAACACCTAGAGCGGACAACTAGAGACCTTAGTGGCATTGGCTACCCCTTAACACGACACAGGCTCACCAAGATCTCTTACCCACTAAGATTGGAAAACCTTGAGGGATTTCCCATCTCTACATTGAATGGTGGAACGTAGGGTGACTTCAAAACAACCATTCTTGCAACAAGTATGTTGGTGTTCCAAATATCAATAGAACAATTGAATCCTAAAGAATTACTATATGGTCCCATGGGGGGCTTTGGCTTCTATTTTCTTGGATCAAGTGGTCCCATGAAGCAAAAAAAATATGCTACAAGATTAATTGGAATCTTTTCCTGAAAAATAGTAGCCACTACCTTTTAGGACTGCAAATTTTAGCGGGTAAAATTGAGGTGGGGCTAGAAATTGCCCCTACAACTTAGGATTTTTTTCTGCCACTTTTCTATCACTTAGAATTTTAAACTCCTAAAAAAAATAAAAATGAGAGAATTTTAATTTATTTATTAATTTTTATCATAAGTACTCTAGTTCCTTCCTTAAATTTTGGAGCTCAAACTCTTAAGCTGAATTGCAAAATTGAATTCATGAGACCACCAACTTTAAAATATTCCTAAAAAATCTCAACAATACCCACTGGAATTTTTTAGGAAGCCCCCCTCCATAGGATCTTACCCTTAGACAATGTCTTATGCTATGACTCAAAGGTTGATTTGGCCAACTGACAAGATTCATTCAAAGACTAAGATCTTCTGCACTTTTGGCTCTGCAAAACCAAGTTGGGTACCAACCTATACAATGCTTAGACCTTAATTCACTTACACACAAACATTGCTTTTTATAGTAGATAAATACCAATGAAAATATGCTAAATAAAGTACTAACAACCTCAAATCTGGCTACATTCTTGGTATTTCAACACTTACTCAACAATTGGGAAGTAGAACTCAACACAATACTTCAACCAAACAACAATGATTTAAAATGATTTTGAATTTAAATATGTTTATGAGATGCATCAAGCTGAACAATAGACCAATGCCTAATTTTGGGTCATGGAGTCAAATGCATAAAGGGAATTCATTAGCAAATAGACTTCAACTAGTGGATTCAAAACTATTAATGTATTACATCAACATATCCTCTTCTATTATCAATCAAATTCTTCTTATTAGATCCAACCTGTACACTTCAATCACAATTATTTGCTCAAAGCATTTAACCATTTCATTGAAACAAACCCATACACAGTTAAAATAATCTCATGAAATTTGAGATGACAAACTCAAAGGTACTCTGTATTATTGAATTCATATGACTCAATGTGTACAAACATAGAGACAATTTGAAGACATTCATGAATGTGGAAACACTTTGAAGACATTCATGATTTATCTACACAACTGGCTAATATTTACTCATGAAATAAGAATTTACAACTTACAGACTCAATATATGACTCAAAACTTAACATTTTCTATCTACCCAACCCCATACAAGAAATGAGAACCCCTAAAAAATGAGAGAAGAAGAGAGGAAATAGAAGAATAGAAGGCTCCAGAAGAAGATCTGAAAATGCCATCTTGTAGCTCAATTCCCATTGATCAACAAAATTGTAAAGCATCTCTCATCTCTTCAGCAAAAAACTTTGCCTCCAATTCCGCCTTTGCTCCAAGTTGTCAAGCAACATAAAACTTGCCCATGTGGAGAATCTCTATCATTCACCCAACAACAAAGAAAAAATATCTCTGCTTTATTCCCTTGTAAAAATCTTTTCATTTTCTGCTCTTTGTTTTCTGTAGCTGCACATTATTTTACTTTAGCAAAGTAAAATAGTCTTCCTTTGCACCTTTTAAAATATTTTCCTTCGTATTAAAAGCATAGCTTTTAATAAATCACTGGCCCCAAAACATTCACTTGGGCCATTAATTTTCACGTGCCATTTTGCATTTAATCCCAACAAAGAGAATATTTTATGAATAGCTCCCTATGCACATTTATTCCACCCACATTTAAAATACTTGACCCTAATATGTTATTTCACTTTACAAAAGTGAAAATATTTTAACAACTCATGAGGCAAAATAAAAATTTATCGGCAACCAATTTGAAATTTTGATGTGGGCCTCTCTTTCAAAATTTAATTGAGTAATATATATAACCCATCCCCTCAAGTTTTACCTTATGTTTTTTTATAAAATATTTTCCGTTAAGAATAAAATCCTATCGGCCAAATATTTTGGTTTGCATTGGAGTCAACATTTAAATAATGTATTCAAAAATACATGAGGCCCACATAACTACCTCATAACTTTCACTACAAGCTTTAATTTTAAATGCTTTGCAATTAGAATGGATGGAGGTCTCATTAAATATTTACATCGGGAAAATTATAAGAACTATAACCATGCCTTTCATTTTTGCTGGGGACCCACCTCATTTTCTTCTTCTCACCAACCTTCCTGCCCTTTGCCGTGACATCACCAAAATCCCACAATGAATGAATGAATGAAAGATTTTAATGACGTCCACGAGACTAAACAGCCTATGGGACCGAGACACTCAACAACTTAGTTTGTCTCCAGACTCTTCTCCAGATCAGATCTCCTGCTATTAATTTTGACTAGGAGGCTAGCTGTCTGATTTATCTTATCCTCCTCAAATAACTGCTGCATATTGCCCACATCTGAAATACTTGAGTACTGATTACGGATATTTTCGTACGCTGTGCATTCCATGACGAAGTGCCACTCCGTTTCCACCACTCCCTTATTACAAAATAAGCACGTTCTTTCTTCCCAAGTTTCCTTAGGAATCTTCCACCTACCAGTCTCACATCTAAGATGGTGGGACCCCGTTCTCAATTGAACAAGAGAGTAGGGAAATGGGGAAAAGTACCCACATTTTTCTCTTATTAAAGTATCATGGGAAAATAAAAGGTTTATATTTTTTTCTTTTATAAAAAGCAAACTGAAAAATTTAAATCATTGGCCCCCCTTTAAATTTCAATTGCTCACATAGAGTTTGCCTAGGCTCCACACCTGCCATGTGTCATTATTTTGCTGACTCGTGGGAATTAAAGATCGTGCAACTTATTTGAGCGAACTGGTGGGGAGCAGTGAGGATCTAGGTGCATTTATCTTCCATTCTCCACCGTCGATCTTGTTTACTCTCCTTTATTTCCCTAATCTCTTTGTCATGTTTCAATCATGCTCTGCAATTTCTCATAGGCATTCGTGGTGGCCACTACTCAAATGCTCCATCGATCCCCTCCCTCTCTCAGGGATCCCTACAATCTTCTCAACAAGTTTCAAGCCACACTCTAGATCCCTCCTTTCTTAGATTTAATGGTAGCATTGTTGATTTGCATCCATATAATGAAGGCACATAAATAGTGCTAGCTTGTATAAGAATTTTTCCAATCAAAAACATGCAGCTGCTCAAACAATCGAGCACAATCTAATAACTTTGTGGCTTGTTCAACTACGCCCAAGAAAAACACCATCACCATCCATCATGGTTTAATGGTATGGTTTCCAAAGCTCATGCCCATGGAGTCATACCATTCGGGCCTTTTGAATTCTTTTCCTTGTTGTGCTTTTGATGAATGCTCATTTTGCTTTAAAGCACGCCCATCTGCACTTGCTTGAGAGTTTCTAAAGTCTAAAAAATTTACTTTGTTATATGTTGGGGGCTGGGCTTAACCAGCACACTCTAAGCGTTGACCGCTTGGGTGGCTGGTGTGGGCCCATTTAAATCCATCCCTATTCCGTTCACTTTCCGTTTTTGTTAACCTTCAAATTTTGCGCGTGCAGTTTTAAAGCGTTTACAGTAAATTTTTCGCGCCCAGTTTTAAACCTTATTCTCCTTCCCACCCACGCAAAGTTCAAACTCATTGTCACATTTACTGCGCTGCAGAGCTTTACGTGATGTCAGTATGGGCAGAGGTTTACAACGGTTATAATATCAATATTTATTAACTATTTATTTGCATGAAAATCTCATGTCATAAAATAAATTAAGGGTTCGTTTGTAATGATCATATTATATTTGTGTGAATAAATTTAGCATTTTATAAGGATCATATTATATTTATTAGAATAAATTTAATATTTTATAATGATTATATTATATTTGTTGTATTTTCTCACACTATAAATATATAATTGTGCTAAAAGTTTAAGCATAGGTAAATCTACTTAAGTTTGATTTTTAAGGTTAATCATTATTTAATATTTAAGTATGCTCATATGTTATGTAATGATATAAATGATTTTATTATATATGGTGTCTCTTATCCAATAATAATAGATATAAAAAAAAATACATAATAATAAAATTATATGTTTTAATTATATAAAAGAACTTGCTAAGTATTTTTGTTTTTTGTTTTTTACTATGTAATTTAACCACTATATGACTAGTTAGCTAAATCTTAAACCCCCCCTCTTTTTTTCTTTTTTTTTTCACCTCTTTCCATCATGAAGACACTTCCATCCACCTCATAATAATTCTTGATTTGATACTAGACCCTCACACCCTTAGACTTTTTGTGTGGTTGAGAGACCAATTAGGGGATATCATTCTTTTAGGTTTGACAATTGTCCATGAAGTGTTAACTTCCAAATTTGTACACCTAGGAGAAGAGGGAGGGGATTCCCCCCAAGGGCTCATCTAAGGGCATTACTAAGGGAAAAAATGGAGTTTTTGATTGAAAAACTACCATATCAAGAACAAAAAACTAGTAGTTTGAAGCTAAAGGAAAAATAAGAATAGTAGAAATAATTTTTTGAGTATTAAGAACATTAGCCAAAATATCTGAAGGAACCTCACCAAACCTAGAGGGTAGAGTTGTTAGAATAGAGGAGAGTGGCTATGAAACCCCTAAATTAACTATTGAGTATTTAGGAAACAACATAAGATGGTTGAGAACAACATTTTTTCACCAAGTTAAGGAGGATTTCTTGTGGATACTATGGAGACAATCCAAAGCCAAGTTCAGATTAGTGAAGCAACATGTAAATCAAAGGGGGATGCCCTTGTAATTGACCAACTAAGATAAAGATTGGTTATTAACTTGTAAAACAACCTCACATGGTAAATATTTCAACATATTTTTCCACATGAAACATTCAAAAGAGGTGCAAGTAAAGTTTGTTATATCTCCTCTAGAATAGATGAAGGATATAATCACCATCTTGATAGAATTATTGTCACTAAATATTTTGATGCTACTCTCTTTGTCACGTGACTAATAAAAATTATAAGGATTCCTCCCTACTAAATTTTTCACAACACATCAAAATATTGTTGCATTAATAATTAAAATAGTCATTGGAATTTTTATAACTAGTAATTTTCACAAATACTAAATCAAATACAATTGTTGTAGCATAAATACTATTTAAGCACTTATACTTATTATTTCATTTGTATCTATTATAGTTAATGTAATCCCTAAATGATGGTAATATATGTGTTTGGTATACTTATATTATAATCATTCATAGCTTGATGCACTATTTATAGCGTTAAGTATTAGATCCTATATAAAATCATTTGTATAACAACTCTATGGTTGGGGTTTTAGCCCTTAACTAATTATAAATAAGACTCATTTGCATCAATTGAAATTGAATTTTCCATTGGAACTAGATGAATTTTAAAAAGGAATCTCTTGTTCATATAACAATAGCACCTAAGGAGTGTGATGCTTGTGGTAATGGTGTGAATGTGTAGGTTTTGGAAGTGTAAACAAGTGTGGTTGGTGGCTAGGTCGTTGGAAACCACTAAGAGGTAGATATTTTAGTATAGGGCCCTCAATTGTTGGGGTTGAGGGCACTTATGGCCTTAATCACATTTAACAAATCATGTATTGATGTGGCACATAGGAGACTTGTTTGAAAAATACATAAAGTATAGTATGTTTCTACTCATTCAAAATGGAAATTGGTAGTTGAAAGAAGCCTTGGTACATCAAATGCATCAAATGAAAATTTAGTCTCCTATATTGGTGAACATCCAATACTTTCTCTAGGCCATGAAGTATTGCAATATGAGGAAGATCAATTTGCATGCAAAGGGTTAATTTGTATATTTAATGCTTTATGACCTAGTTTAGTTTATCTTCAAGCATGGACTACTAAAATTATTTAAAAATGATAAAAGGAACAATAGAAATATATTTCAAGCAGTAGAGCACTCGCTTTGCATGTGAGAGGTATGAGGTTTGATACCCCACATCTCCAACGTTTACTAAAAAAATCAATATAGAAATAATCTAAATGCCCATGAATTTTTGTTCTATTATGTTAGTTTGTAGAGTATAGACCATATATTTTAGTAAATGTGCCTTGGTTTTGCAATAAGAGTTTTCTCTTGATTAAACCATGATTTATAGAGTATGAATTCAAGTTCCTTATTTTTTGTGATAGTTTTGGGTGTATGCTTGCATCCAAGGGATATGAAATATGTTAGGGAGATTTTTAGTAGTTGATCCAAAAGTAGATTGTTTGATCCACTCAAATTTAGACACACCACATTAATAGTCCCTAACCCATTTCCATTCACCTAATGTATGAGAAAAAAACATAAATAAAATATGGAAGATAACAAAAAACTGAGGAATCAATAAAATATCATGAACAATGATTTAAAAGCGTGATTAGAAAGTTGGAAGAAACATTGACATAAAAGAAATAAATTGAGTGTTTTATTTTAGATTTAACCTCTCACATTATAGATGTAGAAGAGAAGATTTCCTCTTCATATAAGGATGTAGTAGAATTGATCACCATAATATAATCCTAGTCAAATATAAGGGAGAATGATTTAGTAAGAAAGGATGGAATTGATAATTTTAATTAGAGTTGGACAACATAATGTTGAAGTAAGAAATTATAATGAAAGCTAGAAAGATGAGACTTCTCCACCGTCTAGAAGAAGTAAATTTTGGTTTTAAAATTACACTAGGGAAGAGCCTCTAAGGAATGAATGTTTGATGACCAAAGGCACGAAGAGGGCTACATCTAAGGGATGATGTTTGATAACCAAAGCCAAACTCTACAACCTTTTCTAGCATCCTCCTAGCCTGTGCCAAAATGGGAGCTTTGGAACATGGTATGGAAATCCATCAAAGCACAAAGGATAGAGCAATTTGCCAGACGTCATTGTTACAACTACAAGCTAGTAGACATGCATGCAAAATGTGGAAGCATCTAAAAAGGGGTGTGAAGTATTTTGAGACCATATTTCATACTTATTTATAAGGAATTATATATTTGGCTATAATAAATCATCCACAAGAACCATAGTTTACCATGCTAAACATTAACCTGTACATGTATAATCAGGATAACTATTAATATCATGTGATTTATCACCACAAAAATAATGTATGTGGATTTTCCTCCTTTTTTTTCTTCTACACTCATTAGCATAATGTCCTAGTTTACCATAGTTATAATATTTTGGCCTTTAGGTCCTTCTTTCTCCAATACTTCTATTATTATCATGGTAGCCCTACCACCTCCATCTCAATAGTTATCATGGTAACTCATGGAGGGTCATATATCTTGAATTTGTGGTACCATATAGTGTATATTGTTAGGTGGTCTTAGACTCTCTCAATTGAAGTTCCCACTAGCCATGTGCCAAATAAACATTCAATACTTTTATAGCTAAACCCTACGTTCTATCCATACCCATATCGGAAAAATAAAATTCATCTTCTCCATGAAGTAACATTGGACAACTTTTTTGGTGTCATGCTTGTCCCACTTTATACTTTATAATATATACTTACTATCTTTCTAGGGAATTTCCCAAGTTCCCCTCTTACTATATGGTAGCCCTATTTGTTGCTTTGGTTATCAAACATTAATTCCTTAGATGTTCTTCCCTAGTGTAGTTTTTAAACCAAAATTTACTTCTAGATAACGAAGAAGTCTCATCTTTCTTACCTTTCATTATATTTTCTTACTTCAACATTATATTGTCCAACTCTAATTAAAATTATCAATTTCATCCTTTCCTATTAAATCATTCTCCCTTATATTTGACTAGGATTATATTATGCTAATGATCAATTCTACTATTACCTTATACGAAGAGGAAATCTTCTATTTTTACTTATGCTATAATGTGAGAGGTTAAATCTAAAATGAAACACTCAATTCATTTCTTTTATGTCAAGGTTTTTTCCAGCTTTCTAACCACACTTTTAAATTATTGTTCATAATACTTTATTGATTCCTCCTTAGATTTGGTGATCTTTCATATTTTATTTATGGTTTTTGCTCACACATTAGGTGAATGGGAATGGGTTAGGGATCATTAATGTGGTGTGTCTAATGCTAGAAGAAAAAATAGCAAGGGAAATAGGATGAAGGACTTTCAAGGTTTGGACATTGGTTTTACCACATGCCTTATACCTTTTGGTATGATGGTATGAGTAATCCTACAAGTATGGGTTCCACAAGGAGGAAGGGAGATGGGAAGTGGGTTGGGGGAAATGAGTGGGGAAAATAATATAAGCCCAAGATTTTGCTTGACTTAGAGGAAAAGCGAATCCTCAAATTAGGAATTAAGGATGGTGAATACTTAATGCTAAAGGAGAGAAAGAATGGAAGACTGCAAGCGGAGAATAAGCAAGGTTCATGGATTAGTCTTATAGCTTAAGAAGTTCATGATTACATGGAGACCTAAATCCTAGGGCCAAAGGAAAAGACAAAGGGAGTGGAAGCATAGATAAAGCCATGATAAAGTACCTCGTTAATGAGAAGTCTAAAAGACTAAAATAATCATCAAAGGCTTCAAACAAAAATGTAAATGTTGAGTTTCAAGGAATGGAGGGAAAGAATACTGGCAAGAGGATACCTATAAACCCAATATTTAGGCTACAAATATGCGTGCAATCACCCCTAACACTTAGAAATTTCTATAGTTTAAGATATTTAGGCATGTGACCAGTATAACGAAAGACAAAACACTACAACAAGAACATTGTTTAATAAGGTAGTATGTTGAAGGAATTCTTAGATTGGTTATAGACAATGGCCAAAACATAGTTCTATTAAGAAAGGAAACACTCAACTTAGATAAATTTGCACTTACTAATATAGCCCCCAACATCATCTAGAAAGGGGCAAGACAAAGATATCACATAACAACTACAAGGATATATATATATATATATTTGATCAAAAATCAATGAGAGACTCTATAGGCAACAAAATCAAACTTAAAAAGAATTAGAAGCAGACTAGAGTCCTTTTAGTAAGAATGATATGCAAGGTAAAGGCTCAAAAGGACAAACATCAACAAAGGGTTCCCTAATTTTGTCTAAAATTAGAGATGGTGTTGCAAGGCATAAATAAGTGGAAACTTTAGTAGAGAATGTTTATAAACATTCTAGGATAAACAAACCAACATAGGAACCCATATATTAAGATTTATCATAATTAAATCTTTTCAAATAACTTTATACAAAAAATTAATCTTCATGTATTAACAAGGCCTTGAACTAATCCATGAAAAAATGTGTATGCAAGTGAGTTCATTTCATCCTCGTGAAATCAACTAAACTAATAATTAGAAGTAGGAGTTCCAACAATCTTATAGATAAATTTCATTGCAATGTGACAATTAACACATACTTGAAGGTTCTTAACAAGTCTAATAGTTGTTCTAAGGGGCATATCTAGAAAATCAAAAGCAATTGACAACTTTTCAATATGATGGCAGAGAAATAATTTTTCCCTCCCTTTCCACATCACTAAGTGTTTTGCATCTCAAAAATACCTTGCTAACTTCATCTCCCAAACCAAATTCTCCAACTTCGCTTAGATTTGCAGTGACCTACACAAGAAGCACATACCATTTTATGGCCTTCAATCCAATTATATCTAGGGAGCTTTTTTATTTCTTATCTTTTTCAATCCCCTTATCATTTGCTCACATGACATCCACTTCTGTATAGATGTTTGAGAGAAGAACATTAATCATATCTTTTTAAAGATCCAAACAAAAAAATAGCATTGACGTAAATACTCCTAAGCCTATATTCATATGGGATCTGCAGGCAGCAAGAAAACAGATCCACACGGAGGATAGCCAGTACGAGCAAGTAGGTCAAGCACATACATAAAATTTCAGGTGTAATTCAGTAAGGATTGCCCATGTGATTGAATGTACAGCTCACATTCACTAAACCTGCATGGCTGCATGCACATATAACACAAGCAAAGCTTATAGTGTCAGAGCATACAAAAAGTGCTTCATTAATTCAAATATTTCGAGAGCATCCTTGTAAAATCCATTTTGTGCATATCCCACAAACATTGCATTCCCTGAGACTGCATTTCTTTGAGGTATTTTTTATATATGTCTACTAGAGCTTTGCCAACAATAATATCTGACCAAAATTCCCCTTCCATTAAGCTTTATACATCTGTCAAAATCTTTGTCCTTTATCCTTTGATTGGTTGCATACCTTGTTCCAAAGCTCCCATTTTGGCACAGGCAGGGAGGATGTTGGCAAAGGTTGCGTCGTCTGGCTTTACACCTGCCAATTGTATTTGCTTGAAAGTTTCTGAAGCCTTTTCAACAAATCCCTTTTGTGTATATGCTGCAATCGTGGCATTCCATGAAACCACATTTATTTGGGGTATTTTGTCAAACAGTTCGCGTGCCCTGTCTATGCTTCCGCATTTTGCATACATATCTACCATTGCAGTTGCAGCTACAACATCTGAAAAAATTCCTTTCCTTTATCCTCTGGTGGATGTCCATACCCCGTTCCAAAGCTCCCAATTTGTCACAAGCAAGGAGGATGATGGCAAAGATTGCAAAGTCTGGATTTACACCTGCCGATGACATTCGACTGAACATTTCTAAATCCTTTTCAACAAATGCGTTGTGTGCATACCCTGCAATTTTAGCATTCAACAGGCCATGCTTATTTAAGGTATCAAGTCAAACAGTTCACGCCCCTTGTCTATGCTGCCACATCTTGCGGACATGTCTATACCCTGTTCCAAAGCTCCCATTTTGGCACAGGCCGTGAGTAGGCGTGCCAAATGTAGTCTGTTCAGCGCGGAAACCTATGTATTTGCATATGGCGATATACGGGCGGGAGAAAAAGGTTTAAACTTTGCGCGGGATTAACAGGGAACGGGAACGGTGATGAGAAACGGCGAACGGGACAGATTAAAGGGGCCCACACCAGCCACCTAAGCGCGTCAACGCTTAGAGTGTGCTGGTTAAGCCAGCCCTATGTTGGGCGCAGTTCCTCTATGAAACGCGCACTTGCTTGAAATTTTCTTAAAGCTTTTCAACCAATACATTTGATGTATCTACAACGAGTTTCAAAGATTGAGGATACTGCCATCGAGCCTCATGTTCCCCTGAAGATTGTTCTTCTAGCCCGCACCCATCTCTTCCTTTCTCAATTGCATTGATGGGTATCTACACCCTATTTCATGCATGTTTCCTTGATGCTTTGATGGATATCTATACTCTACAAGTTGCATTTGCTTGAGGGTTTTAAAAGCATTTTCAACAAATTTCATTTTATGCATATCGATCATGGCATCCATGAGGCCACATTTACTTGGGTTTATTGTCAAGTTGCACGCTTTCTTCAGCTCGGCCCATGGGGATATCAAACAATAGCTTGTAATAGACACATAGAAATTTACCTTTCCCAGCATAACGTAGTTGTTCAAACAACCTATCAAAATTAAATGGTGGTGTGACCTTATCCATTGGGCCTAAATCAATGCCCTCTGCCTTCTCTGCTTCATAAACCCCCTCAAGATAGAGTTATATCGTGCACGAGATTTCTTGCAACAACTCTTTGTTTGCATCGTTCAAACTGAGAATTATTCATAAATTTAACTTTTTTTGTTCCACCAGTTATAACTACAAGCAGTAGTTACTCATTGGGAAGAACACTTTTAAATATTCACTTTTGCAAGCTCTAGTACCAGTTTATCTCCAATACTTGGAGTGCAAGGAGCATTCAAAGATTTTAGTGCTACAGTTTTGTGAGAACAATTAGATCCTCTCAATAATCTTGAGATATGTAACCACACATCAAGAGATTCGAAGAATATCAGCCTGCAAAATGATTCTCCCTCTCAATGTTGTGTAACTGTCTAACAACTTAGCAAGATTAAAGTGTTGTGACTTTATCCCATGGTGATTGAAATGTAACACCATTTCCAACAAATAAATGAAAGAAGCTTATGATGATGAGAAATGACAACCTATTGATAAAACCATATTGATAAAACCATGTCCTACAGTTCATGCCTTTGATAACCAAAACATCCTCCAATAAAAGCATGTCAGGGCCCCATGTGGACTTGGCTAATTTTATTTTTTTTAAAACAACTTTCATGCTCAAATTGATATGGGGTAGTTTTTGAGTGCTTCTGGAGGGAAAACATGAACTGGGCTTTCATTAAAATTTGCTTTTTGGCAATTTTGAAAAATGAGCAAAACAAGCCAAGTTAGCTCCGGAATTGCCCTGGAAAATTTGTAAAACGACCTCCTGAAGCTATGAAAACGTACAAGAATGTAGACATTCAGTTCAGGAATAGAACGCAAAAGACGGCTCAAAAAATGAGTCATGAGGTGAAAGTTATTAACTTGCAAAGTTGCTCAGTTGAACTTTCTAAAACAACCTGTTCAGAACCAATTAAAACTGACAAAATCACCCCATTGGAAAAATACCAAATCAACTCCTGGAGAGCTGCCACTGGACACAATGGATCATCTTGGTGCAATGATCACGTATGCAAGAGGGATTAGCTTGAATCATCCTTAATCAAAAGATATTGAGGGTCAAAGTTGACATCTCATAAATGTTTCAAAAAATGAAGGTGCAAAACTGAATGAATTGCATTTGGTTTTGATCTGCTAAAAGTAGAAAATCAAATCATGAAGCTCTAAAGTCTAACATGTGAGCTCATCTTGGTATAGAGAATTGGGGGAAACAATCAGTTTGACATGACGATTAACTAGTTGCAAAATGCAAGCTCAAACAGGAGGCTACTTTGCAGAAATGAAGGATTGCAAACAACAGAAAAGTGCCAAAACCCTCCAGCTTCGCTTTTCAAAACTTAATCAAAACTCATAATGGGAAGCTGAAATTTGACATGCATGCTCACATAGGACACATGAGTGAGTCTGTAAATGGGTTTTTCTTGACAATCAATTGGCTTCAAATTATAAACTCCCAAAGCAGGTCACTTAGGTAGATTCATCAAGTACACTTTTGAGATTGCAGAGGAAATTTTTTGAAATGGGCACTTCAAATTTGCAAAATTTGAGAGTGCCATCAAAGTGAATGGGTATTTGGCCACTAAACAAGGGTTCTTAGTCCATGTTTCGGTGAAATACTAGTGCTTATGTGTAAGGAAAGATTAGCTCAATTAAGAGGCTTCCCAGTCCCTTCCTAAGAAAAGATTTTGATGTGTCATGCAAACACTACTAGGGTGGCACTTGTCTACATAAGATATCCTCACCAGGTGATCCAAGACTTTTGTAATGGTCACAAAAATTTATATAGCAGACCAAAACAGTGTCGTTTGGGTTGTTCCCTCTTTCGAGGCAGACCCTCTAAAGGGTAAACAAAAGAAAGGAAGTACATTGCTTTTGATCTCCTAGATCACATGAACTATAAGGAGAGAGCATATACAACGCATTTTCCTCACAGTTGCGTGGGGTTCATTTTAATTCCAAATCAAAATATGTGAGTGATTGTACAAAATACCAAAGGAATGCTTTTGATTCTCAAGATCGCTAAATGGCATGAGAGAAGAGCATACACATCCAATGGCACAATGCAAACCACAAGACTTGACAAACACTTGTTAATTTTAACCTTGCTTATGATGTGAAACAAACATTTGGGTACTTTTTAATCCAATGACATGTGATGCATGTTAATTTTAAAACCCATGAGTGAAGATATATGCAGTTTGTTGTTTATTTTAGCCTTCATGTGAATGAAATGCATGTTCATTTTAACCTTATGAATGTGATGCAAGTTGTAGTTTTTGTAAGCAAACAAAAAAAATCGATTATCCTTAAGTAAATGATGAAAAGCTAGATATTTGTTTCTAAAGAAATAGTTTCAAAAGCTCCTTAAGCCCAATGCCACATTCAGAAAAGAGATGATTAGCACACCAAAAACCCTATTCTAGTGAAAACCCAAAAGGAAAATTCGAAGAAAACTAAAAACATAAACAGTTATACCTAACCAAGAAAATGTGTCATTCGGGTTCGCAAATGCATCACTATATCATGGGCCACTCTATAGCAATTGTGTCATTTCAATTGCATTGCAATTTCAAATTTGAATCTCCCACCTTCAAATGTACATCACTGTGTGACACAAATGCATTGTTATTTCAAACTTGGATTCCCACCTAATGGTTGCGTCATTATGCTTAGGAGTTGCGTTGTTTCTCCTCAGTTGCATCATTGTGCATCTCAGTTGTGGGTCACAAACCTATTGCACAACAAGAATAGCAAAAAATCATACTTTCATGTCGGGTTCACCAATGTAAGATGGAAAATTTCTACTAGCATAGATTAAGTAACAACCACAACACTATCTAAGCTAGAAATCCAATATAAACAACGGAAAACAATCAAAATAAAGGAGAAAAATCAAAGTAAACAAATAATGCATTCCCCATATTGAAGTTGAATTACTTCTCTTGTCTCTCCTCCAACTACCTTTGCAAGTTTTCCCTCAGATCATGAAATGCATGTTAAAATACCTGTAAACAATAAGCATGAAAGTCAGAGATAAGTGGTTGTTAAATCCAAAATGGAGGAGGAAGGCTTATTTTATAGACAATCATTCGAATGGGCAGATGAGATCGAGCTTCTAGAAAGATTTCAAGATCAATGATTGAGAAGATGTGCAACACAAAGAAGTGGAGGTTACAAAATGAAGAGTCAAATTTGAGAAGAGACTAGAGTCAATTGATGACTGAGATTCGAAACTGAGATAGTGGAGGGAGATAATAGAGAAGTTAAAAATTAAAATCATTTAATTCATAAGAAGGAATTTTTGACCAAGTGGAGGCATAAATTATTTATTTAAATTATTTATTTGAGGAAAAAAAGTGGGTATTTAATTAAAATGATTTATACAACCATTTTAATTAAATAGGAGGAAATAGACAAATAGAATTAAATAATTAATTTGGATTAATTATTTAATGGGGGAGAAATGTCAAAAGATGGTCAAATAATTTAAAATTTATCTGACTATAAAAGAATTAAAAGACTAATGAATAGATAAACAATTAATAAGAATTTTCTGACTATAGACGAATGGTGAAAGGTAAATAATTGAATAAATAATAATTTATTTAATTATTGAAGAAAAGGAGATTAGCGTTGGTATTGGCATGGTGTGATGGTTTATAGGTGGCATTGTTGTTCTTGCCACCAAGGTTCAAACCCCATTGGGGTGGTATTGTTGAATGGTTGTATCTGGTTCATAGCTCCAATCAAAAGCGTTTACCCCTTGAATATAAAGAAAAAGAAAAGAAAAAAAAAGAAAACGAGATTAGTGACACAATTAAATTTATTTAATTGATCATAGTAGAAAAAACGTTAGGAGGTGAATTTTAAATTAAATAATTAAAATTAAAATTATTTAATTAATAACGGAACATGATCAAAGATAATTAAATAATTAAAATTATTTAATTATGTGTAGAAGAAGACCGAGAAAAACAGTAGGATTATTTTTATTGCCCCAATTTGAAAACATTTATTAATCTAAAAACTTTGAGAATGTTCATTTTTAGAGCACCAAAGCCGAAATGTTTGTTTGTGGGGTTCATTTTAAGCACCAAATGAAAGTATTTTCTAACTTAAAAATCTTGGAAAATGTTCATTTTAGAGCACCAAAACTGAAATATTCATTTGTGGGGTTCTTTTTAAGCACCAAATAAAATCATTTTTCTAACTTAAAAAGCTTTGAAAATTAAAATTTCTTTGACTACTCGTCTTCCCTACAGAAAAAGTGTTGACATTTGGTTTCTTGGATAAACACCCATTATACCTTTGCAAATCCTGTAATATAAACAACATTAGTACTTGTCAAACACTCATATAAGGTACCCATTAGTGTTAGAAATCAAAATCTAGCTTGTAGATCTTAGACATAGATTAATAGAGAAAAAGTGAAGGAAAAAAAGTCAAAGGCGGCATTTGTCAAAAGACAAAAGTGCTAGAAAAAATCAAAAGTGCCTCTATTTTGGAAGTAGAAGCACAAAAACTAGTCAAAAGTGCCAAAAAAATGAGCAAAAGCACAAAAATCAGTCAAAAGTGCCAGAAAACTGAGCAGAAGCACTGAAACCGTGAAGTCAAGTGTGAAAATTTTCTGAAACATGTGCGTGAAGATTTTTTTAGAGTGCTTCCAGGAACAATAACTTCAAAATTAGCTCATGAAATTGTTAGTGCCAAGGACTGTGGTCCCAACCGGCATCCTAGAATGTGTATGGGGAAATTGATGGTGTTTGTATACACTTGAAAATGGTCACATCACAATAGTCTGGTAATTAATTAAATATTTTTAATATTTAATTAAATCTCTGAATTTGATCTACATTATTCATTCTTTCATCTCGATTAAATAAATAAGTTTATTTAATCACTTTTCTTATCTATTTCTTAATTAATTAAATAAACATTACGATTTATTTATATTAATTATCATATAATCTTGACTTGAATATTTTATTCAAATTTAGATCATATATTCTTTTCTTCTAAAAATCCTCAACATTCATTAAAAATACCATTCACAATTAAATATTCCAAATATTCAATTAACTCCTCTAATTTGATTCCAAATATTCCATATTTCTTCTAAAGTCACATCACAATTAAATATTCCAAAATA
>VDFB02080261.1:0-20471 GCA_007258455.2 Sequoia sempervirens
CCAAATCCATTGAACACCCACCCCCTACTTCGAGAGCCGCCGAACCTATTGATGACACCCAAATCCAATCCACTTCTTCCACTCCTAGTATCCATTCCCAAGAATATCTTGAATCCTCCATCCTTCCATCTTCCCCACTTGAAGAGTCCCCCCATGACTCCATTATCATGCCTCCCACACATGATGATTCATGCCAAGAGCCTGACCCAAAGCATGCCAACATATCCCTCCTCGAGGATCAAGATCCTGCCAGCCCATCTAGTCTCTGTAAGATCCATGATCCCCATCCATTCCATCCCATGATCCTCTTGACATTCAAAGGGATTCCTCTTTGCTCCATCTAAAGTCTCCATGCATGGAGTCCTTCTACAAAATCAGATCTTGTCCATATCCTATACTTCTCGATACCACCCATCCAAAATCTTGCTATCCCACCATCTCCTTCAGGATCCCCATCATCGCCTAAAAATGCTATCCCCACACGCTTGCATATCCCTTGGTACTCTCCGGATTCTTCCATGGTGGCCTCGCGAGGAAAGAAAAACCACGGTGTAATATACCACCCATCATCCCCACCTAATAATGGACTGCATCATGTTTTCAAAATATAAAATCCTATCATGGTCGAATGCTCAAGAACATGAACTATCAAGGAAAAGGTCTAGGCCTTCACGAGCAAGGTATTTTAGAGCCCATCCAAGTCAAAGAACAAATCTGCATGCAAGGTCTTGGATCTATTCCCCAAGACTCACAATCTAAACATGTTGGTAGAACCTCTAGACGTCCTCAATGAGCCTTTTCCAAAAGAAATGTCGGCTCTTCCCATCGCTCCACCAAATCATATGCTGCAATCCCTCCTCCTCTATCATATTGCCTCAAAAAAACCGTCCATATTCCTCCTTCGTTTGCTCCATCCATTTTGGGTCCTTACATCCCTCCATCCACCATCTCCCATCCTTCATCTACTCTATCCATCTTGGGTCCGTATATCCCAAGATCACCTCCTCCATCTCATCCTTTCACCCATCCAATGCCTATCTATGTCATCCAGCATAAACATCCCTCTCGCATATCCCATAATCAGGATCAACAAAGGCACATACCTAAACATCCCCCATCTACACGTAATCCCCATACTCCTACCTCCATTGCTCCACATCATCCATCCCCTCACACCCATCCCATTGCTAGTCGAGGCACTTTGGATGCGGAGGAAAATGCATCAATCTAAAAACACCCGCGAATCTAAAGCTCCCCATGTCCCTCTATGAGACATGGTAAAGAAAAAGAAAAACAAAATTCCAAATCAAAATCAAATCTATGGCTACTTAAAGAGCTATAAGCCAGATCAAAACCATGTGGATCCCAAAGAAGAAAAATGCCATGCCTTCAAATGAAAAATTTGTAACAACATCCAAAGTTGCTAATCATACACCCCTTTCATCTCCTAAATCTGTTTTGGGTCCTTGTGTCCCAAAATTCACTATCCCATCTCCTCCATTATCCCACATTCTCCATCCATTCATCCCTTTATCTTTTCACATCCATCACCACATGTGCCAATGTTGGTCCTGAACTCATCTCCCCATCACGTATCCACCCCCTCATTCTATCCATACCATTTCCAACATCCCACCCATTATCCCCCGTATCTTCCCCATCAAATCCCTCTCATTCATCCTCTCGCATAATCCATTTATCTTAAGGTTGTACCAACATCCAATAGTCGGTTCAAACATGAGCTCTTAATACCTCGTATGGAACTTGATGCTTGAGTCCTTCATCCATATCCTTATCGCATGTCTTCTAAATCCACTTATTTTCCTCCCTATCCTTATCCATCTCCTTCCGCATACTATCCAAAAAATCCAAAAAAGTAAAAAATCAAAAAATCAAAAAAATAAAATAGTAAAGAGAAATAATCCATCCAATGGTGAAAACTTGGCAAACAAGCACCTTGGATAAGTACCATGATGAAAACCTGGCAAACAGGCGTCATGCGTAAATCCCCATCTGCACTTGGGGGCAACTTCCTCATATGCATTCCCTCCATCCACTACGCTTCCTGCTACGCTTTCGGCTATGCACCCATCTTATTGCTATACATCATTTTTGTCCATCCCCTCCATCCTATCGAGCTTACACATCCTTCTTGGCATATCTCATTTATCCCAATCCTTCCATCCTCCTTGTGGTCTTGATAACAATAGGGAAAACATAAGCATGCTTTGGGCACCTCTTAGCATAATCTCCCTCATCTGCACACTATCCTAATCCTCATTCGCACTCGTCTATCTTCCTTATCCACCGGTCATGCTACCTTCCATCTCCCTTCCTTATCCATGCATCCTATCTCCATCCATCTTACTCTTTTATCTTCCCATCCCCTTGTATTCCATCCTTCATTCCTCCCCGCACATGACATATCTAGAGTGGGGGCATCTATCTTCCTTTGTGATACAGTCCTTGGAGACATCATTCATTCCATCAAACCCCCCCCCATCCTCTACCCTCATCCCACCTCATAATACCTTGTCATTGGTATCTCGCTATAGGCTTTTCCCCACCCAAGCCAATTCCATCTATCTCATCATCATCACTTCTGCTTCTTTTACACATCTTTTCAATCTCCTATCCTATCTCATCATCCATCTATCCATCATATTGTCCTCCCAATTCATCTTTTGATGACTTGGATAACTATCCCATCCCTGAGCTTTGTGATCACCACCATCCTCCAATCCAATCCAACAGGTCTATCTTGTCCCATCGTGTCGGTCCAATCATTTTATCCCCTTCTCTAGGGTTATCTCATCCTCTTTCATCCATCACTTGTCTTTGGCCTACTGTCGAACTACGTTGCCCCTGCGCTTTCACGTAGGCAAGGTCGATCATTTGATCCACCCCTGGGGTTCCATCCATCATCGATCTATATTGTCCACTTTTCTCCTGTTCTCCATCCTATCTTGGTCATCCGTCAAAATCTCCATCATGGTCTGTCGTCAGCCTTTTGTTGAACTACGAGGGATTTGCGCTTCCACGTAGGCAAGGCTAATCTTTGATCGGCCCCTGATCCCCTAGGTCACTAGGATGTGTTAGTCTCTTGTCTTGTGTCATGTCTCTTGCATCATGTCTCTCATGTCGCGTCGTCAGGCTACACCCTTATCTAGCTGGATCTTAACAAACGAGATCCACTTGTATCATCCAATCCAATCAGTTCTGAATATCCTACGTCATATCAATTTTTTCATTTAGTATCCATCATCGGTCTCAACAGGATGCATCCTTCCTAACAGAACTCCTCAATCCCATCCATCCCTTTGATTGATCCTATGGCAAAGGACATTTGAAATTAATTGTGATCTTTTGATGCTTTGGCTTTTGTTTATCATTTGAGCTCCCTATCATCACTTGTCATGGTCGCCTTGATCCATCATATCTTGGCGTGCTTTGACTAGTCAACATAGGGGTGTATCTTGATCTTTAAATGTTCTCGGTTGTCCCCGCATTAGTACCCACCAAGATCCACGAGGGTCTTGTGTTATTTGGGGAGCATCATGGCGATGCTTGTGGATTTATCAATGCGGCGACCAAGGTCATCATGACTTTGGGGTGTTGGGATAACCTTCTTCGATTTAATTATGTCTATTTTTCTGCATTAGACACTAATCATATGGTTTCTTCATACCACAGCGTCTTGTGATAACTTATGCTATAGCAAAATCGATTAACTCCAGCGATGGCAAATTGCATTTAGATTGCATTTCATCTCTCATCCTCAAAATCCCCCCAGCCATTCATCCTTCATCACGCTCCCCTCCCCATCTTCCATCACATTACATCATCTTCTTCACCTCCCCTTGCATCATCTCATCCATTTCGAGAGCACACTCGTGTTCTCTTGAACCCGCATGTCCTCTCGAGGGGGCATCCTTCATCCCTAACTTTCATCTTTTCCCCCATCATCTTCCTTCCTAGTCACTTCTTTGAATGACTGGGGCATCTTTTCCAATCTAACCATCTTCTTCTAGGTTCTATATTTTAATAATCTTTGAAATGATGCTACTTCGTAACACCATCTCAAAGAGGGGAAAAATGTAGATGTCTAAATTTGGACACTTAATTTATCCAAATTCATCCCCTTTCATCTTATTTTCGTTAATTAAGTAATGCTACTATTATTTAATTAATATCTTTAATTATGCCAAATCCCTAAGGTATTTAATCAATAATACCTTATCTCTTTAATCCTCCTTCCATCAATTGAATTAAATAAATATTCCATTTATTTAATTCCCTTCATGTCACATCCTCCATCGTTTTTATCTTATCCTAATCCATCTTCTAATCTCATCATTAAAGTGTGCACATGCCTAATCCTTGATTAGGATGCCACATCCTCAACTTTAAAGAAGTTGGCCTCTAATCTCTCTTAGCCACCTAACCTTCCTCTAACCCCTCATCGATAGCCTAATCAACCTCAAGGGTTTTTAATTCTTTTATCCTTCAAGGAATATTAAATTCCTTTTCTCTTCCCATGTGATCTTTTGACTTGTCACATCAAGTCACATGTGAAATCTAACTCTCTCCTAATCTTCATTAGTCAGTCTAATCAAGTACTTGCACAATCCTAATCACTTAATTGAGTCAACCCTCTTAAATGCCTTTCTTTTTTGACAAGGCATCTCCCTTCCCTATGTGAATTTTTAATTCACCTTTTAATCCCCCAATGCATTTAAGGAATTTTAAATTCCTTCCCTCTTCCCCATGAGAATATTTGAGGAATTTTTAATTCCCCACTTGTCCTCTCTCCCACATGGGGACAAGGACCTCCTTTATGAGGAGATCTTGTCCAATCCCAAGGTACTTTGTACCCCTCTCCATGTCATGTCCTTCTCCTTCCACCTCATGTCCACTTCACCTTTTAGGGCTATCTCACATGCCACATGTCAAGATGTGAGGGCTTGTGAGTTCTCAACTCACCTTAGCCCTACATCTTGATATTTGGTGGATCAATCTCAACCATCCATTTCCTCTAGGATTTCTCAAAAATCCTATAAATACCCCCTCTTTTCTCTTATTTTGGGGAGATCATTTTGCTAGCCAAACTCTTGTAGTTTTATTTCTCAATATACACTTAGCCATTTTCATGCTTTCATCCATTTCCATCCATCTTCACATCTCCATTTTGTTTGCATCCACTTGCCATCCAAGGAGCATACACGTCAAAGATCGAAGGGCCAACCAAAGGATCGACTCAACGCAAGGTATAAAGTTCCATTTTGTGGCTTTGTCTTGTTTTGTTTCCAACTTAGGCTAATCTTGAAGTGTAGGTTGTTTTAAGTTGTTTATTTGCACCCTTTTAACTTGTTGCTTGATTTCTAACACTCTATTTCGACCTATCACAATATGATCTTGGAATATTATACATAGTTTAATTATAGGTGTCACTTGCTAAAAATAATAAAGTTGTACTACCTTAGTACATACAAATGCCAAATTAGGCCACACAATTGAAAGTATAATTTTATAATAAAATGAGATCAATCTAATCACACCATAATAAATATACACCAAAAAATGTTACCACATGAGCGCAAACAAAACCTTGAAAGTTCCCAAAATGAGAAATGTTCAACAACACCTTGAGATTCTATAATTTATAAAAAAACTAAACACCAAAATAAAAATATATCTACACCACTAAAAATATCATGAAATTCTACTCTAAATAAACAAATTATGGACCATAAAATCAAAATGCAATCCACAAGGGAGCTAGTTGGGAGGTGAAGGACTAATGATGTCATGCTTATATTAGTAATGGAATATTCTCCTAACATGGCATAACATTATTCATATCTGCAAAATCACTCAGTTTTTCCAAAATCACCCTTAAAATATTGAAATTGTCAATTTTGTTGCCAAACCCATAGTCAAGTTGTCAAAGGTGGTTTGGCAATTTTTTGGGCAATTTTTTGGTGGTTTTATTGGTGTGTGTGCTATTAGTGATGGGGTTTAATGTCAACCTATGTGGTGGGGATATGACTAGGCCATGTGGAACCCATGCACTAGCAAGGGTACCTATGAGTACCACATACTACACAAATGTGTACAGTCTGCATAAGTTGAATGCCCTACACTTTAAAAAAAAATCTAAAAAATTGAATTAAAAAATAGGTTTTATTTACCTTTGTATGATTAGTAGAGGCCTTGAGTAGGATAACACTAGCATGGCATAGGGATTCTTATAGAATATTTTATGAAGATTATGATGGTACGATCCATACAATCAAGGGGAAAAAAATCTTTGATGGCCTAGGAAAAATGCTCCAAATTTAATGAATTGATAGTCAATCTTTACATTCTTGGGCCTTTAGATGTGATGGTAGGGTCATATTTGACCCAAATTTCTCCAAAATTATAGATACCTTTTGGATTTGACAACCACTTCCCAATTTCAAACCCTTGTAGATCTAGCCTCACACATCTAATTTAGACAAATTGAAAGACTAAACTAGCTTTCTTGGACACCATGAACTCAATGGTGAGCTTATATTTACACCAACATGCTCCTAAATGAACCTACAATATAAATACACAAAGAGGAAACCCCTAAAATCTAGTATTTCTATTAATTTTTTTAATTCTCTAGGTTGTCATATGATGCAATAAATGAGCATGCTCAACTTTTCAAGATCCACCAAGAATTGCAACCTAGATCTCTCAAAAAAGACTAACAAAAACTAATCCCACAAGCTTTGATACCATGTAAAAGGTAGTATAGAATTCTATATACCATGCTATATTTAGCTAAAGATGTAGCCACCCAAGATCTAGGAGCTTTGATGAAAGCACAAGAGAGATAAAATATGAGATAATAATGCTAGTCTATTAAAGGATAAAAAAATGGTATGATATGATTAGATTAGGATGATTGAGAATACAAAGAAAACCCCTTGTTTATATAGATGAAGGTGAGACATAGAACTAGTACATAAAATTATGATGCATGTCTTAAGCTTATGACTTGAGACACAGTGATAAGTATCCTATGTGTACCCTAAGTAAACTTAACTAGTGTAAAAATGTGACCTAGGTGATGAAATAGTTAGGTGAAACACCCTATTTACACCAACACTAACAGATATTTGATCATTTGTAGGGATACTAACTAAATAGTTTGGTGCTTATTTTGGGGTGACATGCTGTAGATGACTCAAGAAAGTGAATGAATCCACATGTACACACTTGATTTTCTATGCATTAGATATGGTATTATAATCATTCTTCCCTTTGTTAGTTTAGTATTCATTTGTTTTATGGTTGTGTTCAACTGGGGATTTTGGGCTAGCTAATTGGGTCATTTTTATAGAATGCTCATGAGAATTTCCCTAGTTGTCATTTTTTGTTCCTTGCATATAAATCCCAATTTTTGCCTCAACAAAATGAATAAAATCCTCTTTTTCGTAGTAGAAAGTTTGATCTTTTATCTTGTAGGAAGTTATATTTTGAAGTTAGGGGGGGTTCTCATCTTCAATTATTTTCATTTTGAATGTCTTGTCATTTTTATAGGGTTTTGGAATTTTCCCTATTGGCATGCTAGCAAGATGTTTCACAAATCCTCGGCTCTTTGTGGTGTTGCAATAATACGAGTTCAGGATTTCTTGTCTACTAATTATTGAATTCCTTCCAATCCTACGCTTTCATCATTGCCATTGGGGTTTTGAATTTTCCATTGCTTTTCTTTTTGTCATTATAATGTTTGAGTTCATGATGTCTTGAAAGATAGTGTTTGATGCAAGTGTTTGGAATTTTTTTTACGTGTCTACCAAAATGTCAAATCTCAATGATTTAATCTAATAATTGGTAAAAAATAATCTAAACCTCAACTCCTTTGAGTTATGGATTCTTAAGTTTTAAAAATCTAAAGCATTGGGATGCACTTAATTCATTATTTTTTAAGAGGTAGCCCAAAGTTTGGTGCTTGATCATAGTTTTACCTTTGAAATATTTTGGGTTTGGGATTTCAAGATACACCTAATTGAGTATTACACATCTTTTTAATCCTAATTCTTGACTAATATTATTTATTTAAGCATATTATTTAGGGGTCTAGTTAATCAAGTACTTCACAAGTAGTGTCCCCAAAGCTTGATCCCTAGTAGATATCAATCTATTTCATATCACAAATTCAATTCTTCAACAGTTAGCTCTAGAGAATTGGGCATGCACTTAATTCATTATTTTGTAAGAGGTAGCCCAAAGTTTGGTGCTTGATCATAGTTTTACCTTTGAAATATTTTGGGTTCGAGATTTCAAGAATATGCCTAATTGAGTATTACACATGTTTTTAATCCTAACTCTTGATTAATATTATTTATTTAAGAATATTATTTAGGGGTCTAGTTAATCAAGTACTTCACAAGTAGTGTCCCCAAAGCTTGATCCCTAATAGCTATCGGTCTATTTCATATCACAAATTCAAGTCTTTAGCAGTTAGCTCATTTTAGCATGTGGTATGTGGTAGTTTAGATTATCATTCTTTGATGGACCCCTAGGTAATATTTTCTTATGTACCAATCTATGCTTATCATATCAAGTTTTAGACATTCCTTTTCTCTAATACCATTTTTTCTTGTCATTATGACATCTCAAATCACGAAATCCCAAATTTTGTGAGACTTCTTTATTTTAAAATAGGGAGATATTTATTTTCTTGGATTCCTAACTAACCTTAGTGAAACACATTAGGCACAATCCTAGGCCTTTCCTTAGTAATAATGGATGAGGTATCCTGACACTCTAATCCTCATCTACTTTCTATTTTCATATTATTTTTAGATTTCAAGATAGCTTTGAGTAGTGATAAGTTTAAGAAACCCCCCTCAAAAAAGGATGTAAAATCCTAGCGAATATTGTTTTTTTTTAGAAAAAATATTAATTTCTATGGGCGAATATTTCCTTTTTTCAAAAAATATTAATTTTATTGGTGATTTTTTTTACATCACTAAAATTTTGTAGAAAATTTTGCAAATCTTGAAAAATAATAGGAAAATGTATTAATTATGATGGCAAATCCATCTAATCTAAAAATAATTATCGTCGAAAAGTAGGGGTGTGAGAGTGGAAATTATTGATGGGTTGATTGGGTAGACAATAATATTTACTTGTCACCATTGTTTTAAAATATAATATAATGGCCCTCATTGTATTTTGTAAGGTAAAATATACCCACAATTTGTAATTCTCATGGGCCTAAAAATTGATTTTAGATCATTGATCTAACGACCCTCATTATACTCTACAAGGTAAAATGTACCCACAATCTATAATGCTCATGAGACCTGAAATTGTGGGCCCCATGAGCATTACAAATCATGGGTACATTTTACCTCATGTAATACAACAAGGGCCATTAGATTATATTATAAATCAAAGGTGGAAACTAAAGATAAGAAATATGGTCCTAAAGCAACTAATAATTATGATATACTATTGGTGAATTAATATAGATTTCTACCTAATCATGTATCAAATATTGTGGTAAATTTTTGAGTTAAATTTTTTAATAAAATAAATCCTTGGCGATCTAAATAATACTATAATAAAATTTAGTAAAAATGTGGCAATTCAAATCATGTTATAGCTCAAACTATTAGCCAATTTTGGATTCCCAAATTTCAATTATTAGCCAATTGGCAAATATTAGCCACTAAAAAAATAACTTTCTTTGACCTTCTTATTAGTTATATTGTTTATGATGATTAGCCTTCTTGCAATTATTATTAAGGAAAAAATATAACTATAATACTTGTATGGATGGGTTTTACATAATTTATGAACTATCTAATAATTTTTTATGGATGTTTTGTAGAATCCATGTAAGAAGATCAAATAACTAAAGAGATTAAGTATGAATACAAGGGGTATCATACCCAATCCAAGATTTTATTTCCATGGAATTAAATAAGAGACACAAACTTGGGACATGCCAATGTTGAATAATTCACAAAGAGAATCAATAAGGAACCTGAGATAGGAGTGTATTAGCTTAGTGCATGACTCAAAGTGGACTAGTACAAGAAACAACATTCTTAATTATTGGTGTAAATAGGTGTTTTACCTATCTAGGTCCTATTTACATGTTAAGTCTACTTAGGTCCTAGGAGGGAATCTTTCTAGTTAGCATTAGTTGTAATTGGATCTTATCTTATCTTTTGGCACTTAATGCTTATGTCCTAAGTCATTTAATATTTTTGGAGTAGTTATCTCTTTATATAGGATTAAGACATGTGTCAAGATCTTGTCTAATCCTATCCCACATTTTTCCTTTATAAGAAAGGCATCATTTGTACATCCTAGACACTTTGGTTTAGTTGAGTCAATCCAATATATCACCCCAATATTGAGTATTACATATTGGCCATATCTTGCATCCATTATTGTAAAACTATGTTCTTACTTTTCCCTCTTGTAGAAGGTTGTTTTTGGCTTTACAAGTGATCCTAGAGGCTTGAGTCCTTGAGTGACTCTAACATGGTATCAAAGCTTTAGAATTGCAAAACCCCTTCTCAGATTTGAGGGTGATTCAAACTTGAGCTTTTGCAAGGTATGCATTGGGGTAAAACAAACCTCGCGATTGAGTCCAAAAGGCCCAAAGACCCCTATTTTTATATAAAATACTTCATATTTGGGAAAAAAGAATTTGAGCCATTTTTTAGGGTTTGGCAAAAAATTTCTTTTTTCATATGTATAGTACGAATCCATACAAACCGTATGCGTTGTATCATCCATTGCAATATGCAACTAGCATTAGTAGATTTGGTAGAGAATATTCTCTATGTGGTAGAATATTTTAGCTCCTACGTCAACTTGTACTCAGCCTGCACATGGTCTCCGTCAATGGTACGATTTCAAATTTTTTTTAATATTTAAACTTTATTTTTTGCAGGTTTAAAAGTTTTTTAATCGTCAGATAAATTTTGTTAAGCCCCCAGTTCTTGGATAGCCTGGTGGGTGGTTCCTCCTAAAGCTCATGAGGCTCATATACCCATAGGTGGAGGGAAGGGGCAGAGGCACAAAGCCACCACCTCACCACCAGGGTTGTTGCTCCACCTAAGTAGAGGCACTACCAAGCGGGTAACACTTTAAAAAAAAAAATCATTAAGGTCATATTACGGACTAAGAGCCCAAGTTTTTTAGCTCCAAGCACCTAAAATTGTTGGTTGAAGTTAGATTTTCCTTTTTGGACCTTCGAGCTGATAACTTTTTTCCACAATCTCTTATTTTTGTGATTCTTGAAGTGTTGGAAAGGTATTGAGGAGCTCTACGTTTATATTCATGCACATTTTCTAGATTTATCCCTAGGTATATTTTATTTATACTCGTGCAAATTTGCATTTTGTTTGATTACTTGGACATAGTGCAACTTGGAGAAGTTTTGTCCTCTTGAGAAGGCTTCATTTTCAATGTAGATCATATTGGGAGAGGTTACTTTCAATTTGAGTATCTCATTTTGAGATATTGTAATTTTTCCATCTTTGATCCATCTTGGTACATTAAAATTTGGAACATAATTTTGGCATTGTAAAAATACTAAATACTAAGTGCCACATCAGATTACTAAGGGGATTATTTATTGATTAATTTGGGGGGTGGGGGGTCTCTTTGTGTGCATTATTTTGATTTGTTTGTGTGCACTCTTCTTTTCCATGGATCATTCTAAGGTTACTTTACTAACATCATATAAATATTCAACATGGCATCAAAATGCATGCAATGTTTTAATGAATGAAGGTCATCCTCTATATGTTGAAAATAAGGTACCTAAACCTATAGATGTAGATAAAAAATAAAATAAAAGATTGAATATACCAAAGCTCTTGGATGTCTTCATAAACTAGTTTCTCGAGATTTATTGTTTCAAATTGAATCATGTAAGAATTATCATGAAGCTTGGAGCAAATTGAAAACATTACATGGTACCATAAATGAAGTAAAAGCTATCAAATTGATAATGACCTAATGAGCCTTGATCCTAAGAAGTTTGACAACATCCATGAATACATCACTAATGTTAATGATCTAAGAGAGAAATGTAAAGCATGTGGAATTGATAAGACTTGAACATTCAGTTGGTCTACAATACATTGAACAAATTTGGTCTTAATTATATGCTTCTTTTGTTTTTGGCTTTCATACTCATAAGTTGACTATGGGGTACACCTTCATTTGCATCATTTTTTGAGATGTTAATACATGAGCAACAAAAACTTATCTCGATGGGTCTTGTTAAGTCTTCTAAATCTAAGGCATTATTGGCTAGTCAGGTGAAAGAATCAGAACATATTGATAAGAAACAAAATAAATCAAAGAACAATCCACATTCAGATCAACCAAAGAATAAATCATCTTCCATAGATAAATCAACTAAGAAAGAGAAGTCTACTTGTTCATACTACAAGAAGCTTATGCATGACAAACATTCTTGTTATAAGAAGGATATTGATGAGTTGAAACATCTTCTCAAAAAGAATCAAATTGATTTGCCTTCTAGAATTTTTGAGTCACCTTCTTCTTCTTCTTCAAAACAGTCTAAAAAGGACAAGCATCATAATACTACAGGTAAAGCTATTTGTTCTTTTTCTAGTCTTGGATAAGGGAGATGGCTTCTAGATGAATGATACCATCTCACCATATGACATCTTATAGTCCATATTATCTTCTTTTGAGCCTTGTACTATGTCTCTTATTTTGATGGGGAAAAATGCATACATGAGTGTACCTGGGAAGGTGTCTATTGCTTTTGGGAAGGGAACTTTCAATGATTTTTTGTGTGTACCTCATTTGGTGAATAATCTTCTTTCCATATATTAGATTACACATGGTGGAGATGAGAGGACTATGGAGTTCACTCATGATTCAATCATCATTAGAGACTTGTAGAGTAGAGAGATTATTTCTTCTAGGATGGTTGATCATTCATCTCGGTTGTACACCTTTGCATATTTTGCTTCTGATGATGACATGGTTTTTTCAATTGTTGATCACACATCTAGTGTGAACCATGATTCAGAGGAGACTTTTGGCTTCTTGAACTTGGGATTTCTCACATCGGATCCCATTCTTGAGCCTTGCATTTCATCTCCTCCATATTCTATTGTATTTGATGATGCTCATGTTGGAACAGGTTTGGCCTCTTGTGATTCAGTGCAACAGGATCTTCATCACCTTCTAACTACATCTACTCAGGATGCATACTTGACAAACATTGGTGTTTTATTTTTTGAGTCCCACATTTTAGATTTGGGAGACACCATTGATCGTATACATCTTCTCTTTGATGGAGATGATCCTTCTTCAATTGTTGAGAGGGAATACTCTAACCCTCTTGTTCATTCTCTACATAATCACTCTTTGCAACTTGACATGAGTGTGGATACTTTTGGACAACATTTGGAGGAGGCTTCTTTGTCTTCAGAGGAGGCATACTTGTCTTTGGAGTGTGTTCTACATTCCTCTCTCGATGATTCTGGATTGATATCTTCAATTGTGTGCCTAGAACACCTGTTTGGAGTGTGTTAGATTTTGGCATCAACATGGAGACACTTGAGCATAGTTCAAAGACATCATATATCTTTCTTCTTCCCATATCTTCCTTTAAGAATGGGAAGACATCTTGCGTATCATCCTCGTTTTGTTTCTTCTTAAGGGGAGGAATATATTGTTCGGCAAGATTGGATCATCTTTAGCATTCAATGTCAAGCTTCTACCATTGCAGGAGACTCACCATTGATGCGGGTTGCATGGTATCTCTTCTTCTCTCATATGGGGGATCATTTTCCTAGCATAGGGTTTTGTCCCTTTCATGCATCATTGAAAGAATTTTGTATTGCATCTCTCTTTTGGGGAGGAGTTTTGTCCCATAGGGTTTTCTCCTTTTTTCCATCTGTGAGAGATTGCATTTGCATATGTACATGGGTACCTAACATGGCCTCATAGTCAGGACCGATCTTTGTGTCATTTACATAATGATTGACTCCCTAAGTTGTACTTAAGGGAGGTGTTGGTGTAAATAGGTTTTTTACCTATCTAGGTCCTATTTACATGTTAAATCCACGTAGGTCCTAGGAGGGAATCTTTCTAGTTAGCATTAGTTGCCACTAGATCTTATCTTATCTTTTGGCATTTAATGATTGTGTCCTAAGTCATTTAATATTTGTTGGGGTAGTTATCTAATTATACATGATTAAGAATCATGACAAGATCTTGTCTAATCCTATACCACATTTTTCCTTTATAAGTAAGGCATCATTTGTACATCCTAGACACTTCAGTTTAGTTGAGGCAGTCCAATATATCACTACAATCTTGAGTATTGTATAGTGGCCATATCTTGCATCTGTTAATGTAAATTTGTGTTCTTGTTTTTCCTTCTTGTAGAAGGTTGTTTTTGTTTTTATAGGTGATCTTGGAGGCTTGAGTCCTTGAGTGACTCTAACATTAATAGCCTTGTAATATCCTAAGTTGATTTTTTCTTGTGCACAATACTATGATGTAAGAAATAAAAGACTTTGGGTTTACACATCAAACTATTCTAGACATCATGGTTGAAGCTATTGAAGAGAAATTTTGCCTACCTATTTATTTCAAGTATGACCAAGTGAACATGGAGGAAGATCTTAAATACTACGAGAGTAAAAATACCCATAAAGTCAATTGTATTGTTGATAGCTAGCTAATAACAAGGAAATCAACAACCAAGATGGCCAATATCATATATAAGAGTAAATTCAACAAAGACACTCATGATGCCATCACATTATTAATAGGGTTTTGGACAATCCTAATGCCAAGCATTTGTATCCTTGCATATGATTCTTTATCTTGTCATACATCATGTGAGTAAGAGAAAGATTGACTAGGGAATAATTAAAGTGATAATACCCAAACCTAGTTAATTGAAGTTAAGGAGAGTATCAAGTTTTGCATGACCTCTTACCTAGGATAGCTGTCGGCGAGAGAGAAAGCTTTCCATGTTTAACTAAGGTAAGAAGGATAAGATTAGAAGAGACATTAGTCTAAAACTATTACCTTTTGCTTAAATTCAAGGAGAGCTATAAATATTACAAGAGGATCAGCAACAATATTTTTTATTTTTTAACAAACTAGAGGAGTTGGTACATCCAATCCAAAACTTTCACTTGTATGAGAATTGGGGGGATTCCACAAAGCCCATACAAATTGCCAAAATACCCTAGTGACAAGTTGATATTATTGGAAATTTGTGGATAGGTAGTGGAAGTGCAGAAAATGATTGCTACAAACCATAAAGGAGGAATCCGCTTTCCCCTTATCTATCGGGCCCTGCGCTTTACTCAACATAACATGCGAAGGTAGATGAGAAAGAGTTGGCATTATTTACCATGGACTTGTATGTAATAAGAAATAGATTTGATCCTAGAGGCAGGATAGACCCAATGATCAGTCCTTTCTAACAAAGGATGATTTGGAGGATTACTAGGCAGATTGTATGGTAATTGATGATTGATTGAGTGTCTGGGAGGATACAGATCAATCTCGATTGCATGTTGTTCCAGTTTCAGAGACAAGTAACTTTGATCCATTATTGCACATTGTAAGAAATGTAGTTTGCAGTGTCAGAGTTGGTTTTTTCAGCGATTTTGATAAAGATCTTTTAAAAAGGATGGTCGGTGTATTGTATGAAGTGATGATCGTGACACAGAGAGGAAAAATAGAATGTTGAAGTGACAGGACAAGAATGCAACCAAAGTCAAAGGAGGCTTATAAACAAGGAACTCTGCAGAGTTGCAGTCCAAGAGGACACATCTCTTTGAGACATTATGTCAAACAGTTCACATGTTTCCACGTTTTGAAAGCATGCCCTACATGTCTACCAGGGGAGTTGCAATTATAACATCCGACAAAAATCTCCCTTCTGTTATCCTTTTATAGATGTCCATGCCCTGTTCCAAAGCTGCCATTTTGGCATAGGCAGCAGGAAAGCTGGCAAAAGTTGTGGAATTTGGCTTTACACCTGCCAATTGCATTTGCTTGAAAGTTTATAAAGCCTTTTTAAAAATCCGTTTTGTGCATTTTCAAAAATCATGGCATTCCATAAGAATACAGGAGGCATTCTGTCAAACAGTTCACTGCTCCATCTATGCTTCCACATTTTGTATACATTTGTCAAGTCTGCTGAAGGGTGTTTAAAAATACAAATTGCAAATGGTATATCGATGAAGCTCTCTTCTTGAAGAATTAGGTTAAAATCCTCAAAGACATGTATATGTGTTAAATTTGAGTAATCTGCATAATTAATTTATAAAATGTTACACTCAATTAAACGAATTTGGAAAATTATAATTTCAAATCTAGAATAAAAGCTGAAGGATGACTATATAGTGCAGATATCCAATTGTGTTTTCTTAATGCATCTTTGCAAAATAGCATAAAATGTAATTACTTGAAATAAAAATAATTATAATAATTTTATTTATTTTTGAGCTCATTTTTAATAAGAGGTTGTCTCAACATTTAATTTTGCTTTCTTACATCTAACCAAAGATAAGATTACAAATTAATATAATAGAATTAAATCAAGCATTCAACTAATACCTATATTTTAAAAATATATGTAAAGTACACAGAGAGATAGCCTTCTGAAGATGCCTATTTTTAATCAATTGAACCTTAACCCAAATTAAAGCTTAACCATATCCATAAAGCTATTTGAACCCTAATCATAACTCTATTTGAAGCTGGTTCAGATTACTGGCTCATAGACAAGGACAAATTCCCTAGAAGAGTGTCTTTCAAGTTTGAAAAAGTGTAGATGGAAAACCCAAACTTTGAAATGGTTTTCACTGACTCCTTGCTCACCCAAACAATTGATCATCGCACTAAGATGTGCATATTCAACAAAAAATTAAAATTCATAAAACTCAGACTGAAAGAGTGGAATATCCAAGTCTTTAGAAACCTTTTCAGAGAAATGATCTTCTTGAAAGTAGAATGGCTAAGATCCTAAAAGACCTCTCAAATGATTTTTCTTACATCCTAATAGAAGAAGAGATGAATCTCATAGTTCAATTGGATGGTGTCTACAGTTTTGAATAAATCTATTGGAGACAAAAATCAAGGATTAAATGACTTAAATAAGGTGTAAAACCAAGTTTTTTCATTTAACATGCAAAATGAGAAGGAAAAGAATCATAATATAAAGATTGAAGATGCTTATGGATAAAATTCTGATGATCCTAACACCATCAAGGCTTCCTTGGTTTCCTCGTGGGAAAACATGCTCATGGAGGAAACTAAAGACATAAAAGAGAAGAAAAGTAGGATCTCTTCTTGGATCATATCCCGACCTTGGATGATGATTCTAAATTCTAATAAAGTAGCTAAAGATGTCATTAAGGAAGAATGCAGCTAACAATGTTGTCATGGAAGAAGTTAAGATATCTATTTTTAGAATTGAAGGTGCCAAAGTCCTAGGCCCAAATGGTTTTATACTGTCTCTTTCCAAAATTTTTGGAATGTAATGGATGAGGAGCTCTGTGAAGTGATTCAGGGATCGAGGGAATCATGTTTTGTCTTAAAGACACTCATTGCTACTTTCGTAGCACTCATTCCCAAAAAGACTGATTCTAGAAAACCTAAGGATTTTAGACCTATTTTCTTATGCAATACTATGTACAATATCATCCAAATATCCATGTATGGGAGAGTGCAACAGGAGCATGTTCTAAACCAATTTGTTGAATCTTGAGAAATATATACCATGTCAAACTTAGTCTAGCACATACTGCTCCTTGTCTAGTATTTGTCCCAATCAAATGGTGAGACCTATCCTTGTGGGCTTCTACAAGTTGAAGACCAACTTTAGAAGTTTAGATACTGGGGTGGAGTTTCATATTTTGAACTATGAATTTGGCATTTAGAAAAACACAGATATTACAATAAGCACAAATAGATTGATGACAAAATCTTGTAACCTACATGATGTCATTTTATTTCTGCACAAGTGCACACAATCTCTACTAATACATTTAAAATATTAATATTATTTTGAATTTATATCATTTAAAATATTTTTCAAATTTACCTATGTTGATATATGTTAAAGATATAGAAAATCCAAACTCTATACTATTTGTTGTTAATTTAGATTATATTTTATTAATTTTTTTTAAAAAATAAGTTGTTTATAAATAATTTCAAGTTTTTTATAATTAACTTGGCATTGTGTATAAAAGATTTAAATTAATTATTATATATATATATACACGATTATAGATAATTTAATTTAAGTTATGGATTGAATCAAATTAGACCTAATCAACCAGGGCTTAAATTTGATGGTCATATGGCCGTATTTAGTCATTTTAGCTGTAAAATACAATTAAAACTTTAGGAAGACTGTATCACTTGAAAGGAAAAATTTTAGTTAAACTGTCAAAATTTCTATGTAATTATTTCTATATATGTTTTTTCAATCTACATATATTTTTCTTAAAATAGATAACCTTTAATATTTGAAAGGCAATTTCAAATAAATGACCGTCACAAAAAAATTGCTTGACAACAGGGTCGACCGTCAAATTTAAGCCATGTAATCAATGGATTAAATTCCATTTTCTCATCACCAAGATTAGTAATGGGAAAAAGATGAGAGCATAAGATGATTGTCTAATCTAATTTGGAAATATATCATGCACAAATCTATTCAATTACTACTTTGAACAAAACAAATATTCTTTTATATCATTTATGGCTTGTAATCAAGATAACATGAAGTTAAACTCATTTATAATATTAGCAATTTATTTTATCTAAGAAAAATCAAGATAACATGAAGATAAACTCATTTATAATATTAGCAATTTCTAATTTAACACAAAAGCAATTTATTTTATCTAAGAAAAATCAAGATAACATGAAGATAAACTCATTTATAATATTATCAATTTCTATTTTAACACAAAAGTAATTTATTTTATCTAAGAAAAAAACAAGATAACATGAAGATAAACTCATTTATAATATTAACAATTTATAATTTAACCAAACGTAATTTATTTTATCTAAGAAAAAATCAAGATAACATGAAGATAAACTCATTTATAATATTAGCAATTTCTAATTTAACACAAAAGTAATTTATTTTATCTAAAAAAATTCAAGATAATATGAAAATAAACTCATTTATAATAGTAGCAATTTCTAATTTGACACACAAGTAATTTATTTTATATAAGAAAAATTCAAAATAATATGAAAATAAACTCATTTATAATATTACGATAACTTAGTAAAGGAGAGATAATATCAAAATAAGAATAGAATATAAACTTGTACTTAAATCAAAGGAAATAAATAAAGATTTTAAATCAGGTGTCTCAACTACCAAGTTTAAAATAAGATGACCATATATTAAATCTCTTAGTAATTAGGGGCTCCTCAAGGTCAAGAACGAAAAAAAAACATAATGTCGCTACAGTTCAAAATAAATAAGATTTGAAACCACTTTAAGTTCATATCTAATTTTATTTTTTATTCACTATTCAATACCATTGAAGGATTTTAAAAATAGTTTTCATGTATTTATCATGATGCTTCTCTAAAGAGATCTATCTTTGATATCATATGAAACTGTTAAGTCCTTGTTAACAAATTCCATAATATACCAATTTCCACAAATTCATGTAACTTGAAACTTTATGGGAAAAAAGAAAAAAGAAGATAAAAAACAAATAGGATGAGCTCGAGTGGCAAATCATCAAGTCTTTCAAAGGTAAACCATTTTTCAAGTCTCCAAGAGAAATGTTAAATGCTTATATGTACAAACGTGAAATGTTTAATGGATAAATTACCACACAACTAAGATAGGCTAAATGTTTATTACTTCAATGCAGGCCTAGAATTTGACAGTCACCCCTACTCCTCATATGAAAATTTTATGACGGTTTGGTTTGGTCATTTAAATGCCTGTCAAAAAAATCAAAAAAATTATTTAATTTATGAATTTTTATATAAAATCTTTTATATTTATGCAATATCTTGAAAAATCAGAAAACAATGATAATTATTAGTAATAAATATAAAAATCTACTCTTATAATTAAGAGTTAACAAAAGTTTCTAAATTTATATTAAAAACAAATCTTATTAAATATATTCTAAAAGTTAAAAATAACTATATTCTATTTTGAAAAGATTCTAAATCAATATATTTTTATAATAATATTATGAATCACATATATTAATATAAAAAATGATAATTATTGTAAAAATGTCAAAGTTTCTAAATTCATGTTAGAAAATATTCATAAAAGTTATATTCTATTCTAAATTGATTTATCTTTTTATAATAAAAGTTATAAAATGATATATATTATAAATTAAAATACTATATTATATTTTGCTTATAATATTTTTTTACGGTTT
>VDFB02080262.1:0-65851 GCA_007258455.2 Sequoia sempervirens
AACAAAGATAAGAATAGAGTACTTGACGGGCACAGGACTTCGGAAGAGCAAGTTCGGCGATCACTCAGACTACAAGAGCAAGAAAATCGGCGAAGACGACTAAGGCAAGTCGGTAAGGAACTAGATGAGGACTTAATTGAAATTAATCAGAGCATAAAAAGAACATATGAAAATTTGCAAAAAATAGACACATCTATTGAACGAGCACACTACAGTTTGATAGAAGGAAGGGACGAAGACCCCTTCAGCAGCACCCCTTATACAGAAAAATATAATCTCTATGACAATGAAGATGAATTGAACAGTAGCATCAGACGATTTCGAGAGTTGTCACTCTCGGACGACGAAGACGAGTTAAGGAGGGGAAGGCCAGAGCTTAAGACCCTAGGGCAGAGGGAGCATCGGCGGGATCCTGAGGAGACCCACGGTGTTGCGGACGCTGACGGAGGACGTGGCAGTGACTCGTACGTGGCCGAGAGTGCTGGTGACGCACAGGGACGTAGCGAGGAATCCACTAGTCTAATCGGGTCCAAAACACAAGGAGGTCAACAAGGAGGTCAACCGGTGAAGATGGCTCAACCGGATCGGCAAAAGTTGCCGAAATTCATGGGGAATGGCTCTGAGGATCCCGTACGGCATTGCAAGACATGCGAGACTATCTGGATAGCTAGCGGGCAGGATGACCCCGACCAGTGGCTAAGGGCATTTCCAGCAACACTCAGGGACAGTGCCATTGACTGGTACTCGGAACTGGATCAAGCACAGAGAGCCACATGGAGGGTCCTGAAGCAAAACTTTGAAGCGGAGTTCAAACTTCTGCGGGACGATAGTGAGATCGTCACTGAAATATATCATACCAAACAAGGGAAGCATGAAAACGTACGGACCTACAACAGGAGGTTGAAAGACTTGATCGGGAAGCTGGAGGCACAGCCAGCCGATGGGTTAAAGAAACGATGGTTCATTGAGGGACTAATTCCCTCACTTCGGCGAAAGATGAAAGTAGTACCACCGTCCTCGTACACCGAAGCATACAATCGGGCGATGGATATTGAAAGTGAAAATAGGACTTCCTCGAAGGGAAAAAGGAGGGATGACGACGAGAGTGCTGAGGACAGTGACGATGAATCGGCAACCGTACAGGCCCTTCGGCGGGATATGATGCGGATAATGAAAGAACTGAAGGCCGACAAGGACGGATCAAAAGAGGCCAATGAATTATGGTGTACGGACTGTAAATCGGAAGGTCACACAAAGGCAAGTTGCCCAAAAAAGTTATTCTGTGACATCTGCCAGGTCATGGGACACTCCGTCAAAGAGTGCCCATACAATTTAAAAACTAAAAGTTCGCAAGTATTCTTCACTCAAGGTGAACAGTCAACACCTCCAACCACGCCACCGAAGCCACAGAACAACAATGCATCCCCTGGAGGCTACCGCAACAATCGGCGAAATACGCCGAGAAGTAAAATTCAGTATGACAGCAAAGGACGACCGATGATTCAGTGCCGGAACTGTAACGAATGGGGTCACTTTGCGAGGGATTGCCAGAGCGGCCAAGGCAGCGGGGGAAAATTGTGCAAGTGGTGTGGACCTGGTGACCATGAAGACACCGACTGTCCGAAGCAAAAAGGAAGTATCAATATGCTGGAGGTAGCCGACGAGGAGGTCTTGGCGATTACAAGAGCACAGTCAAAACGAGCAAATTATCCAGATCCCCGTACGGAGAAAGAAAGATTTCGGGAGGCCAAGACAAAAGTAGCCGAGGCAATGGCGAATGAAGGAAAGAACTATAAAGCTACCAGTACGTTGCTACAGTCGGAGTCGGAGAAGAATATCGTACGGCAGGTGCTTCACACAACCGTACCCATTAAGGTAACTGATCTTTTGCAAACAATGCCTTCTCTCAAAGTAGCACTTACCAATGCTATTGGAGAAAATCTTCCGAAGAGTCCACCAGAACGTACGCCAGAAGTGGTAGCCGAGACTTCGGATCCAATGCTCCTAGCAGTAAGCATCGGGAGGAAACCAGCCGTCGTCGAGATGGAAATCTTGGGCATGAAACTATCTAATACTATCGTCGATGGAGGTTCAGGAGTAAACGTACTACCAGAGGAGACTTGGAAGTGCCTGGGTAAACCGACTCTCTGGCCCCCGACATTTCACCTTGTGGGGGCAGATCAACACGGCATCCGACCACTGGGTACACTGATGGAGCAGAAGGTCTCAATCGGCACACAACTATTTCTGTTGAATTTTGTAGTCATCCCAATGGAGAAGAAGGCGTACGATGCACTCTTGGGACGGGGATGGCTGATTGCTGCCAAGGCAACCCACAACTGGAAGCGGAATACACTCTCAATAGAAAATCGGGGGAGGAAATACACCATTGATCTGAAAAACCAAGCCGTCAGCGAGGATTTGGCATCCTCGGCATCTGAATCCGGAGGAGACTCGGACGACGAGGAGAGAAAGACAATGGAACCAAATGAAGAAGGGGTATTGGAGATCGGCAGTTGCTCCGAAGATGAGACCAGTTCACTGAGCGGATTGTTTCACTGGCAAATGGAGGATTATGAAGTCTTCCACCCGGATTGCCACATGCTGCAGGTCAAGGAGGGGGAAGAAGAAAAGGATAATGGCTCGACCAGTGAGACATTCCCACCTGAGTACGGAGAATATAAAGAAGGTACGGCCGAATTGGATGTAACTCCAGCCCACAAGTTCGAGCAGGACAAAATCATAAAGTACGAGGAACCAACGTTGAAAAAAGTCAACCTCGGGGAGTTAGCCAAACCGAAGGAGATTTTGGTCGGTGATGACTGGGACCCTGTCCTGAAAGCGGCAGCATTCAGAATCTTCATGGAATACAAAGACGCTTTCGCCTGGACGTACAAGGATTTGAAAGGCATCCCACCGGAGTTATGTGTGCACAGGATTCCTCTCGTACCGGGAGCCCAGCCCGTACGGAAGCGACCGTACAGAATGAACAAAAATTATGCCGCCAAAGTACAGGAGGAGATCGAGAAGATGCTGGAAGCCGGCATCATTTTCAAGGTGGAAGTGAGCGAGTGGGTATCGCCGATCGTCATATCATTGAAGAAAGAGAAGGAGCAAATTAGAATCTGTGTTGACTTCCGTAGCCTGAATGCAGTGACTATCAAGGATCCATTTCCCATTCCTTTCACCGACTCGATTCTGGAAGAAGTTGCCGGGCATGAAATGTACTCCTTTCTTGATGGCTTCTCGGGTTACAATCAGATCAGTATCGCCGAGGAAGACAAATTGAAGACCACATTCGTCGTCGAGGATGGGGTGTATGCATACAACCGTATGCCATTTGGATTATGCAACGCACCAGCTACATTCCAAAGAATAATACTCCACATCTTTGATAAAATGTCGGTAGGTAATTTCAAAGCCTTCCTGGATGATTGGTCGATTTATAGCGATAAGGAAAAACATTTGAAAGCTTTAGGCGAGTGCATGGAACGGTGTAGAGCGGCCCGCCTTGCCTTGAATCCGAAAAAATGCAGATTTATGGTGCCGCAGGGGAAGTTGCTCGGACACATCGTGTGCAAAGCTGGGTTGAAAACGGATCCCGACAAGGTGCGAGTCATCGTACAGATGGAAGCCCCCGAGAATGTCACTGGAGTAAAATCTTTCCTCGGCCATGTGGGATACTACCGGAGGTTCATTAAAAATTTTGCCCAAGTATCGTACCCTCTCGACCTACTGACGAGGAAAGGTCAACCATTCGTGTGGGCCGAAGAACAGGAGAGGGCATTTCAGGAACTGAAGGATCGGCTGATCAGCTCACCCATATTGATGTACCCGGACTGGGACAAGGAATTCCACGTACACGTAGACGCTTCTAATTTTGCCATCGGAGCAACCCTAGCACAAGTGGGAGCGCACGGGCTGGATCAACCAGTATTCTTCGCCAGCCGGCTACTCTCAAAGGCTGAAAGGAATTATAGTACGACCGAGCGTGAGGCACTGGGAATGGTGTACGCCGTACAGAAGTTTAGACATTACCTCCTCGCCACACCGTTCACTTTTTACGTGGACCACCAAGCTCTGATGTACCTGGTAAACAAACCCATTATTCAAGGACGGGTGAGTAGATGGTTGTTGTTGTTGCAAGAATTTACGTTCACCATCATCGTACGGCCAGGGAAAAGCCATGTTATTGCCGACCAACTATCTAGGATCCGGTCGGGTGAACCTGCAGAGGATGGGGTGAACGAAGACTTTCCGGACGCACATTTATTTCAGATTGCAATATTGCCGTCATGGTACGAGAAGATCGGGGACTATCTGTCCACATCCACATTCCCAAGTGATATGCCACCAGCCGAGAGGAGGAAGATCGTACTGAAAAGCAAGACATTTCAATTGATCAATGGGCTACTCTACAAGATGGGACCCGACCAGATCCTTCGGAGGTGTGTCGTCGAGGAAGAAATACCTGGCGTACTGAAAGAGGCACATGAAGGACTGGCTGGCCACGGAGGAGACGACTCCAACCCCAGGAGCACCCGGGGTAGCACAGATCGACAGTTGGCTGGGGTCGGTGGGCCTCACTCTCGACGTGGACGAGCAGCCAGCCAAGCAGCCAGACGAGCAGGAGAAGAGTCCCTCGGAGGGACAAGGGGATAAGGAGGAGCCGATCATTCACACCCAGCAGAGTGAGACGGCCAGGATCGGCGAAGACACACTTGCACTCCCGGAGGCGAGCATAGCGGAGGCACCAGAGACAGCCATTCAGGAGCCTCAGCCGGCAGACGGGGAACAACCCCAGGAGGAGACGGAACATTGCATACCTTCGGATGACGAGGAGGACGGGGAGGGCGCCTCCACAGAGGGCTTCGTCGTGGAAATGTCTCAGCCAGACCCGTCGGATCCAGTAGGCACGGTACAGAGATATGTGGAGGAGCTCGAGCACATGGGCAGATTGATGATCCGTGTGGGACAGGTTTCCAGGGACCTGAGGATTGGCCGATCACCTCTAGTAGGCCAGGAGGTTCACCGTATTCGGGGATTTGTGCAGATGGGGTGTGAGGCGGAGTTTGTTAGGATATTTGGCGAGGGGTGGCCGGCAGGAGAGACTCCTGCCATGATGAGAGCCTGGCGGGGTCGGCCACCGAGGCTAGTGGGACGGGATGCAGGCGTCTTGGAGAGTCTATACTACATCGAGCTGGCATTCCGAGATGTTTTTCTTCTGATGAAGCGCCAAAGATTTTCCACCGATGTAGCAGTATCTCGCCGAGTGGATGCTTATAGACTTCTTCAGCGGGTCAAGGATGAGTCGGCTGCGACCATCAAGAGCATTCAGGATAACTTGACTGAGCAATCTCAGCTCGCCAGTGACAGGGGAGCCCGATTGGAGATCTTGGAGCCTCGGGTGACAGCCTTGGAGGAGGAGGCACAGCAGAAAGAGGCAGCCTGGCAGCAGCGAATGAAAGCATTGGAGGACCAGTTAGCTGCCAAAGAGGTAGAGTTGGCGGCCAAGAATGCCGAGGCAGAGCAGGCAAAGAGCCAACTGATGGAGGCAGCCCGGATGGTGAAGGCGGCGAGGGAGAGGGAGATCCTGGCAGATCGGCAGCTTCGTACACGCACGGAGGAGCTGAGGCGCTTGAGAGCAGAGCATTCTTCCACCACTCCGACGTCATCGGTGCATCCAGGGACGCACTCCCTTCCCCCTACCTCTCAGTAATCTTATCATGTTGTATCTGTCGTCTGGAAGACGACTTTCTTTTTGGGGGGGATGATGTTAGTCAGATATTTTACTTGTTGTCGGTTGCTTGTTGTCGGCCGTAGTTGGCCTCGGCCGTAGTTGGCCTCGGTCATACTCGGCAGTTGTCAAATAAAACAATAGTTAGTAAAGAATAATAATGTCATGTAATGTCATGTACTCTCGGCAAAACATGTTTAGATTAATGATAATGTAATGATGTTATGAAACGTCGTGTCGGTTGGTTGTGTAACCACCGCCGAGCGTTATATGTAGTCGGGTGGGAATAGTCGGGGAGAGGAATGATATACGGATGCTGTTATTGATGTTACATTATGCTATTGATGATTCCACTCTTGTACATGATATTTCCTGAGAATGAATAAAGCTTTGGCATTTTCCTATGATATCTTTTAGTGTACTGTTTAATCCTATGTTCTGTTTATTACAAGTTTGCCAGTAGTACGTAGAGTTTGAATCCCATTCCGTAGGAAAACACTGAATAGATGCACTATCTATGCATCTACTTACAAGGAGGGGAAATAACACCTAACTTCTGCAAGAGATACCCAAAAGTATCCTTTGAAAGTGCCTTAGTGAAGATTTTTGCAATCTAATCCTTAATAGGAACATACTCCAATCTGACTTCTTGCTCTGCAACCTTTTCTCGTAGAAAGTGATATCGGATAGAAATATGTTTGGTCCTTGAATGCATCACCCGGTTCTTGGAAATGTTTATTGCACTGGTATTATCACATAATATGGGAATGGGTTCATCATACACCACCTTTATATCCCTCAAAGTCTGCTTCATCCAAAGCACCTGGGTGCACCAAGATGTTGCAACAATATACTCAACTTTTGTTGTGGATAAGGAAATTGAGTCTTGCTTCTTACTAAATCAAGAGACCAATCTGTATCCTAAGAAAAATGCACTTCCACTTGTGCTTCTCCGGTCATCCACACATCTTGCCCAATCAACATCAATATAAGCACTCAAGGAAAAGTTATCATCCTTCTTATACCACAAATTGTAATCCGGAGTTCCCTTCAAAGATCTAAATATTCTTTTTACTGCCTTCTCATGAGTTTGCTTAGGATTAGCTTGATATCTGGCAACCAAATATACTGCATGCAAATATTAGGTCTAGAAGCAGTCAAGTACAATCAACCTCCAATAATAGACCTATAAAGAATTTGATCAACCTCTGGTGACTCATCAGCCTTGCTCAAGTGACAATCGGTAACCATAGGAGTACTTACTAGTTTGGAATCCTCCTTGCCGAACTTCTTCAACATCTCTCTAGGATACTTAGCATGAGAAATAAAGATACCATCATCTAGTTGAACAATTTGAAGCCCAAGGAAGAAATACAATTCACCAATCATAGACATCTCAAACTCTTTTTGCATCTCTTCTACAAACCTCTTACACATTATCATCTCCACCAAAGATGATATCATCAATGTATACAACAACTATTAAAATCTTGTTTTCCTCTACCTTAATGTAAAGATTACTATTTGCGATCCTTTATTGAAGCCTTGCTGAAGTAAGTACTTATCCAACTGAGTATACTAAGCTCTAGGAACTTGCTTGAGTCCATACAAAGCTTTCTTGAGTTTGCACACTATGTCCGGATCTTTTGATAGCTGGAAACCATCTGGTTGCTCAATGTAGACCTCTTCCTATAAATCACCATTCAAGAAGGCTGACTTGACATCCATCTGATAGACCTTGAAATTCTTGTGAGCAGCAAAGGAAAGAAACATCCTGATTGCCTCCATTCTGGCTATCGGGACAAAAGTATATGAGCTGTAAAGTTCCCTTCCCAAATGTATGAAGTTTTTGCGGTTGTTTCAGTTTGTTAGATGTTCCATTTTGACAAACATAGTCAATTGCAATGCAAATAATATAACAGTATTTGGATGAAATGCTTGAGCAGACTTAATAATCAAACTTTATAACTTTAGTCCTTCATACCAGATTGGTATATATTGAGACCAATGCAAATGTAAGCTACAGACTTGAGCTTTCTCAAATAGAATAATGACAAGGTATAGATTACAAAGCTTAGCACTCAACACTGTGCAATTTCAGTATATGCTTTTCACTTTAGGACAACCCAGATTGAGACAATAATAACAAAAGACTTACAATACTAAATTAGGTTGTTTGGGCAGCATTGCAATCAGTTCATATTGACTATTACAGCCTAGTTTGCTTGCAGCTGAGCACGACTTACATTCATAAAATCATATTCTGTATGCATCAAAGGATAGGAAGATATCAATATTGTTCAAACCTGGAATTGAACATAGGTCTGGAAAAGGATAGCAGCAGTCTGGACAATGTCTGAAACCCTGAAATATGACCACGTCTAGCACCTATAACCTCATACGGCTCCCAAACATGCATATATTCTTCTTATAATTCTGCCATAAACTCTTCTTACAAATCGGCCTTCAACCTTTCTTTAATGATCTTCCTTTTATCTTCTCATTTACTGATCTGCAAGTGTTATTCTGATATAAACTCTTGTATATATATATATATATTTATATAAGAGTACATATATATTATGTCTTTAATGGTCATAGCTCTTCAACATGTCTCTTGACTATTCTTAACCAAATCTTCAATTAATATTCATTCACTTCATTATAATTCCATACACTTCTTTGAATGATAAAACTGTCTCTCTTTTTTTCCTCACTCACTCTTGAATGAGTTAAATTTCACACACACTTCATCTCATGGAATGACTTCTCTTATATATCTTGTCTCATCATGAGACACAACCCTTCACTGTACCTTTGTGACTCTTGGTTAAAACTAATCTTTGTTTAATTAATTAATTTCTTTATCTTTACACACACTTCTCTTTTCTACTCTTCTTATTTAATTTTCTCACATCTCACACACACTCATATTCACCACACATTTCTCACTTCCTTTTTATATCTTCATGCCTCTATGAAGAGATACATCCTTTCACAATGACCTTTCAAATAGTCATGACTCCTCTTTAATAACAATTGCTTCCTTTTCACACATATCCACAATAATATATATTGTTATCCTCACACACTTCTTTCTTGACTAATAGATCTTCCTTTCTATTCCACACACATCTCTCTCTTATTTTCCATAAATTCTATTTATATCTTTACAACCCAATGAATAGTTGCATCTCTTTGAAAAGATATAACTCTTTAAAAGGACATGTCTTTTTTTTAAGACTAATTGTTGCCTTTGAACACTTTTTCTTTCTTCCTTTTATTTATCCTTATTATTTTCTTCCTTCAAATCTGCTTGTGCTTATATAATGTATCTTCTTGTTCTCCACACTTTTTTCCACAATTCTTTCTCTTTTTATTGTCATCCAAACTAGGCCACTTTATATCGTCACTGATTGATCATTAATATCAATTCAGTACTACCTCTAGATCTTGTCATTCTCAAAACAACATACAATCTCGTCCATACATCTTTTGACATCAATGGCAACCATCTTGTCCATGCACCTTTTGGCATCAATGGCAATGTTCTAACGATCTCGAACAATGATGAACAATGAATCCTTTGAACAACAATTTCCATCTTGACATCAATGACAACATTTCCAACAAAGTCTCCTCAAAATCAATACCTTCAACTTGTGAATAACCCTTACACACCAATCTCGCTTTGTTCCTCACAACTTCACCATCTTCACTCAACTTTCACAACGTGGTTTCTTTCCACTAGAATTTGTGCAATTTTTTGAAAAGGACTAAGGTTGTTTTCCTCTTGTCATCACCCAGTTAGCGATTGAACTCGTCTCGGGAGGTTAACCCGTTATTGTGTCTTAACACACAAGTCTAAAAACCTTAAAAATCTTACCTATCTCCATTCTGAGTCATTTTTGGTTTCTTGGGAAAGGTCTTAGCAGGTGAAAAATCTTACATCTTGCTTCAGCGCCACTACAATTCTCAAACCCAGTGGAGGCTTCATTGCCTGCCAGCCAATCTAGGAATTGACGGAGAAATCAAAAAGAAAAGAGAAAACTGTGCTTGAAAGAAAAATCTGAAAAATAAGAAAGAAATGAAGAAAATATCATGAAATATTGGTTTTGGGAGCATACGAGTAACTCCACCGGGGCTATGGACGCCTGACCGGCAGTGGAGCAATATTCGTGAGAATTGTAGCGACAACCTCGTCGGGGCTATGGACGCCTGACTGGCAGCGAGGCAATGTCCAGGATGCTTTTGAAGTTAAGATATTTATATAACTTGTCGTGGCCGATTCCGGAGGTCAAGATGGTTTAGAGATGGAACGAACGCACACACTCACGAGGTCTTGGATGAAAGTGTTCTGATCCAATATCGGATTCTTCTCCCCTTTCGAGTACGTGTCCTTCCTGTATGATGGTTTGAGGAAGATTAATCAAGGTTCAATTCTTAAAGTGTTTTTCAACACTTTCCCGTGGGGATGCCAGATGTTGTGACCTTTTCACACATCGCCCCATTCAAGATGGGGACCCCTAATTTTTACTCCATTCTGGTCTTTTGGCTTTGGTTTTGTCTCTCTCCCTCTCTTTCTGCTGTCTGTCTTTCCGAGATTTCTTCGCCTTCGAGTTTAATACATGAAATTTTGGCCAAGTCGGAGAATTAGGGTTTCCATCTTTCAGTCTTTCTGAGAGAGTCTATCGCGAAGTGAGTGTAATAAATTGCAAAGACAGGCAATCTGTCAGCTATTTTGAGTATGCTTCCAGCAGGCTCTCAGTTTCATCAAATTCAGTACTTACTATTTTTAGTAAGTCTGCATTCAGGCAATCTGTCAGCTATTTTGAGATTCAAACTGCATTCGAGCACATCAAACTGCTCGTGCACAAAATTTGAGCAAAAACAGACCACTTTCTATTTTTAGCAGTCCAGCTTCCGGGGCAGATTTCAGGGCTTAAAAGAAGAATTTTTCTACACATGTTGGCATATTCCTTCTGGGTTTTTCGAGACCTTCGCAACGGTATAACATGCAAAACGAGACAACTTTCAGAATTCAGTCTTCTAGGTCTATTTTTAGGGCTTGCATGTCAGGGTTTCTTTTGCATGTCGGATGATTCCTGATGGGTTTTTTGAGAGCTTCGCGATGATATGACATGCAAACGAAGATAATCACTTAGTAAGGAACTTGCTATTTTTAGCAGGTGTGTCCCGGCAGCCGCTTCCCAGCAGTTCAGAATCACGAGCTGATTTGAGTGCCACAGAAACGAAGAGAAATAGAGATCATTTGATATGCATGCAGATCAAATTAGGGTTTCCAGCTTCGGAGCCTAAAAAGAGGGGTAAAAGGTCAGAATTTTCGAAAACCGGTGTAAACCACCGCGATCAGCGTCCTTCAGGCTATCTGCTGGTAAAATTTCAAGTCAAACGGAGCACTTACTATTTATAGTAAGTCAATTTGGAAACTGGCTAAAAATAGCAAGTCAGGCGCATGCGCTGATGTCAGTAGGCAAGTCATGTGGTGAGGAGCACCTCATTCAAATTTCAAGTTAATCGGAGCAGTGGAGCTATCAGAAACGAGCATTTGCTATTTATAGCAAATCATCTTCAGAAATGGGCTAAAAATAGCAGGGTGACTAAAATGGCAGTGTCGACAGGACAACAAGGTCGTGAGGATGCAGTGTTCAAAATTTCAAATCATTCCGAGCTCCTGAAGTGAAAGAGTTGAAGGGCTTACTATAAATCGTAAGGCATGGAGAAGCTGGCAGAGGAAGGTAAAAAAATGTCTAAGTCTGAAGTTTATCCTCCACCACAGGTGAAAGGCGCTCAACTTGCCTTCAAGGTGTTCGAAAAAATTTCTAACATGTTTTCATCCCCCTGCCACCTCCAAATGCGCCCACCCTCAAGGAGAAAGTTTAAAATTTTCTAAGTGTTAGGTTTTGTCCTGCTCAGGGAGTAAAATGCGCCCACCTTGAAGGCAAGTTGCTAAAAAATTCTCTAAGTTATAAACTCGTCCTGCTCCCTAGGCAAAATGCGCCCACATGCAAGCTGGCATCATTCAAAAATATTCTAAGCATAAAATCCACCTCCTAGGCCAAAATGCGCCCATGAAGCAGGAAGTCAATGAAAGTCAACAAAGCTTATCCAGCACCCATAGCAAAATGCACCCAGCTCAAGGTAGTGGCACAAAAAAAAAATTCTAAGTGTCGAAGTTATCCTCCACCCCCTTCAAAATGCACCCATGCAGCAAATGGTCAAAGTAGTCAAGGAGTTTCATCCTCCTCTCACCCCAAAATGCGCCCAAGTGGGGCCATATAGAGACAAGAATGAAGAAGCTGAAAAGTCACATGAAGGCGTTTGAAAAGTTTATCCTCCATCAAGGCTAAAATGCGCCCAAGATGAAAACAAGTCAACAAGTGAACATTTCGTATCCCTCATACATGCCTAAATGCGCCCAAAGGAAGTCAAATAGAGACAAAAAAAAATGGAAGTTGGATAGTCATCCTTCTTGCATGTCAAAATGCGCCAAGTTGAAGGTGTAAAAGGTAAAGACAAGGTGGTAAATAAGGTGAAAGGAAAGTGAATACTTCAAGGTGTGGTGAAGGAAGGATGAGTGTTAGGCGTGGTGAAGTTAGATGTCCCTCTTCAAGTGTTAAATGCGCCAAGGGTGGTGAGTGCTAAAGAGTGTTGAAAATATTTCCCTAGGCGTGGCAATATTCCTCTTCAAATGCTATATGCGCCCAAGGTGGTAGGTGTTAAAGAATTTTCCAAGGCTTGTGAGGTGGTGGAAATAAAGTGCTAAGGCGTGGTTTTCCTCAAGTGTGCTATGCGCCTTGAGTATGAGATAAAGTATAAGATGAGTGATAGGAATTTTTTCTAAGGCATTGGAGCTTCAAAATTTTTATTTTTTTTCAAACGCGAAATGAAGTGCAAAGTGGTGAGTAAGAAATAAAATGTGCTAGGCATGAATAAAAAATTTCTTCGTGGAGCACAAGCAAATTTTCTCAGCGGTGAAGTCAGAGAATGATGATAATGCAGGATGAGTTCAAGTTCCTCAAATGAGAGCAACACAGGATGATCACAGGTAAAGAACAAGAATAAACTTGATGAAAGAATATTTTCTAAGGTTCAAAATTCAAGAAAATTAAATGAACCCGTTCGTTGTGCACCCATGAGTTCGACGCATTCTGAAGAAAATTTTCTTCTGGGTATTGATTATTATCGATGATGAGTTGATTTTAAAGTCTTCCATGCTTCGCTACAGCCTTCAGGATGAAGATTTTTGATGGGCACTAGGTTGATGAGTTTTCCTCAGGGAAATATGAAAATTTTCTAAGGCAAAATGAAGAAAATGTGTTTTCAAGGTGAAATTCTCCAGACAATGAATTTGAAAGGAACTGCCTAGGTGAATTTGTTTAAATCCTTCGTGAAGATAGAGGTGGATAAAATCAAAGTTGTCAGAGCTTCGGTAGGTGAAGTGAAATCCTTGAAGAAGATGCAGTTGAAGTTAACACCTTCGAAAGATGATCTTAAAAGTACATCTTTTAAGTACGCCCTTGAGGAAGATGGATTGAAATCTGGCTAAGGCATAAAGAATCATGAAGATGGCAAAAGTCGTGTTGGAGGAAAAATGATGAACGCTTGGAAATTAGAGCATGAGAATCCTGGTAAGTAAGTTGAATTTATATTATGAAATGTTCTAATTCTCTTCTCCTTGCTTGTTTTGCAGGAGAAATGTTGAGCCAGAGCACGATGACTTGAAGTGGTGAAGCACGATGATATTACAACCTTCAGAGGAAGATAAAGTTACGAGTTGCAAGAAAATGGCTAAGTGTTGAGACTTAGTATGACTCAAGTGTCGAAGAAGAAGTTTAAGAGCAACGTCAAGAAAGAAGATCAAGGACAGTGTGAACGCGTCTACAAACGGAATCTTCTAGAAAGGTGGTGGACATTAATGCCTCATTTATTATCCCACTCTCCTTTGTGGCGGTTTTTAGGGAAAATCTTGTTTAGGGCTGAGGTGGCACAATCTAGGCCATCTAGCCGATTGTAATCTAAGCCGTCCGTTAGACTTGGCAAACTATAAAAGGGGGAGTCCCCCTCATTTGTACCTCATTAGATTTTAGAAGTAGAAGCAGAGCTTAGAGAAGGAGTAGAGAGCAATTAGATAGTTGATAGTATAGTTTAGATTGAAAAGGAAGGAAAGTCTTCCCTTTGGATACTTTGTAAGAAGTTGTCATGTATGCTTTCATAATAAAAGAATTTTCATTGATGGTGAATTCTTCTTTGTTGTGAATAGTTGTTGAGGCTTCTTCGTCCTTCCAATTCACATAGCATCTTGAAGTAGCTTAAAGTAAAGTAGATTTCATTTCATGCAAGTACTTAGCAATTGTGGAAGTGGTGCTCGATTTGAACAAGACTTTGTTCGTCCATACCACTAGCGGGCTCGCTAACGGTGGGTTCGCCTTGCGTGGTCAACTGGAACTTTGTGAAGCTTAACTTCGATTATGGTTTATATGTTGGCATGCGTCGTTGTGATGGTGTCTTCATGCTAAATCGTGATCTGAACAACTTGAGTCATCCCTCTGAAGATTGCACCAGTTCCGCGGAAGCTGTCCGAAGTGAGGCAAAACGGAGCTTGGTTGAAGTTTGTGAGAATTGATCGCCATGTCCCACACCCTAGAGTAGACTAGAACATTCTTATCCCTACACTCATTTAATTTCAGTTCATTTCCGGTTAGAATTAGGAAACTCGTGCTCACCTGCCAAATCATTTGAATTACACGAAAGCCCTTAAGTCTACTGTCTGCTGTCAGCTATCAAACAATTGCGTAAGTCCCCTTGAAATACCAGCAAAATCACATCGAGCCAACTGAGTCTATTCACACTTAAGGAACCTTGGAGTTGAAAGCATGATCTTACTCGCAATCTTAGCATGCTGAATACTTTGTTCAAGAGAGGATAGAGCATCCGTTGGGAGACTTTATTCTGTGTTGGTGCGGTCTCAAAAACCACGTCAACAGAATTGGCACTAGAAGGAGGGCGATTAACAGCTACAACATTCAGTTGTGTTGAAGTGGAAAGGGTTTGAAGTACAAAAGTTCCATTGGAGAAAATTATCATAAGTCAAGATGGTGTTCTCTCAAGATTGAACAATCCCGTGCAGAAGCATTCACATCCTGGATCGTATCAGTTCATTTTCGCCAGACAAGTTGAAGAGAATCTTGAGGTCTACGACTAGTTCATCTAAAGACTTTGTGGAGTTAGAGTTGCCTACTCGAGCAAGGAAGAAGAAAGAAGTCCGTGCGAGCAAAGAAGTTGAGTCAAGTGAAGAATTTTTATCAAACGAAGGAGTCCAGTCAAGCGGAGAAGAAATTTCAAGTTTGTTCAAAACCCCACCAAGCATTTCAAGGTTTGCTCAGCCAAGATCGGCCCAAGTCAGTACTCCTCAACAACAGCCAACCCAAGTTATTGTGTATCAGCGGCGACAGCCAGTTCAAGCAATGGCTCAACCAGGAGGTCAGCAAGGAGGTCAACCAGCTCCAAACGGTGCTACATGGTTGGTTACCAACCCATCTCCACTAGAGTTTCAAGACTACCATGAGATGCCAAAGAATCCTGAAAATTTTTGTCCTAAGTTCATTGCCAATGATGTTAACTACATGGCCGAGGACCATATCAAGATGTTTGAAGGCCACCTACGCAATAGGCAGATTGGGTATGCAGACGTGGCTTGCCGCCTATTTCCGTATTCTTTGGGAGAAGAGGCTCATTTTTGGTTCATCCACCTACCAGTGGGGTCTATAAGAACATGGAAGCAGATGAAGGAGGCCTTCATCGGAAAGTTTGGTATACCAATCACTCTTGTAGAGCTTTATCGTCAATTTGCAGAAGTAAGAAGACAAGACAAAGAGCCCATTCACGCATTCAACAATAGGTTCCAAAAGGCCCTCACAAGGTTACGCGCCCCTTATGTTGTTGTTGATGCTCGAGAAAGCTACTATTCAGCACTTGATCCTTTGACTACAATGTTCGTAAGATCTCACCCCACTCCAGCAGACATAAATCAAGCTTACGCTAAAGCTATTGAAGTAAGTCAGGGTTTAGGACAGAATATAACTGGGCCCGTACTCTACACTGGCCTAGCTACGACAAATAATCAAGTGCCAACATTTTGTTCAACATGGAATCAACAAGTTCCAGCGTTAAATGCAATTCCACAGCCAGCTTATCAAGTTCAAGCACCATCAAGTCAATTAGTTCTCCATCCTGGGATGCCTTTGTCCCAGATGCAAGTCACACAGCCTGTTTATCTCCAAAACACAGTGCCGCTAGTGAAAACTCCAGAGGAGAAAGATGAAATTAAAGATTTGATAGAACAAGTGAAGAGGTTGTCAGCTGAGGTGACTCACCTCAAAAATCAAAGTAATCAGACGCAAACTGTGCAACGAAACTATCAGGCACACCAAGGTGCTAACCGAGGATATCAGAATAATCCTCCAAGTCATCAGGATACCCATCAAGGATACAGTCATGAAAACAGTCATGGGTATAGAAATAACCATCACGAATTTCAGAAAAGGTCTTGGAATACAGGTTCCAACAATGGAGGAGTGCCATCGCCGTTGGACAATCCCCCACCTCCTGAAAACCATCCTGCAGATAGAATTTATATGGCCGAAACTGCCTCGTCAGGATGGTGTAGGTTACATAACACGAACCAACACTCTGAGCTTCAGTGTCACAAATTCCAAGTGGTGGCTGGTATTCTCAAGAGTGAAGCAAGTAATACAGGGGCCACAGAGAACCTTCCAATTACGGGATATGAATTAGTCCCAGCACCCAGATATGATCAGGCATTGATAATAGAAGATTGCAATTTCCTGCCTGAGTTTCAGAGTTACACACCCCCACCAGTTAATCACCAATTTCCATCAGCTTCAGCAAACAGTCCCGTGGGGATGCCAGAGTTTCAAGTACCGTCAGAAGTTCACGCCGCATATGCATCACCAGAAGAGCCTCTTCATAGAGATGGTTATATTTTTCCGCCTCTCAACAACAGTGTCTTGGTAGAAGGAAGAAGGGAGGTACAAGCTCTTCAGACTACTAGAGGTGAAGCTCCTAAAGTGTACCAAAGAAATTACCACCAACAACGTGAACCTCTGACATCATCGGTACCTCCAAATAATTTTACAACTCCGCCACATCCCAACGCGAGCAATAATCCAGGTCTACTAAGAGATTCTCCAGAGTACAAGAGGCAGAATGCAACGCAAGGCGGAGGAGGACAACAAGTTATTCAGCAACCCGGGCGAGAACCAAAGGAGAGTCTTCCTAGAGAGGACGTGAAAAGACTTGGCTCTTATATGTTAGAAGAATTCAAAAGGATGAAGGTTAGTCTCCCCTTACAAGAGTTAATAAAGATTTCAGAAGTCAGGGATACAATTCTGAGAAGTGTATATGAAACGCCCATTGTGAAGAATACTTCCCAAGAAGCAACCAGTACACCAAGGAATCCTTTTGTTGCCCCACAGTCCCATTCAGCGCAGGACATGAATATGGTAGAAGAAGTGCCTCATGCGCCATTTGACACTTGGGAAGCTCCACAACAGCCTCAGAACTTCGTAGGTATGGTACAAGGTTCTTCGAACACTCCTGAAAAGTCATGGATTGAAGATAAAAAGAAACGGTTCAATATTCCTACGGAGCAGAAGCAAAAACAAGAGCAAACGCAGAATCCAAAAGAGGTTGTTCGAGACAATCAATTTCGATCAAGTGGAAAAGATGAAAGTAAGAATGCCGCAGCAAATGAAAGGAAAAAGCCAGTAATATTTTATCAGGGGAGGGGTGAGCCAGCCCCATTTCTGGTTTCAGTTAGAATTTTTGGGAAGTTATTGCATAACTGCTTGATTGATTCCGGTGCGTCAAGTAATGTCATGCCTTTGAAGGTATGTCAGGCATTGGGTATAATTCCACTCCAGACCAACAAGAAAGTAACTCAGCTGGATAAGACTGAAATTCCAGTTGTAGGAGAGTTAAGTAATATCCATATGCAGCTAGCGGCGGATCCTAGAATTCAGAGTCGCATCGACATATCAGTTGTGGATATACCAGATGGTTATGGCATGTTGCTGAGCAGAGATTGGGCCAGAAAATTGAATGGATACATTGCAACTGACTTCTCCCACATGTGGTTGCCTTGGAGAGGAGTTCCAAATCAGATAAAAATTGAAAGTACACCACGGCTCAAATTGATGATCACAAAATGTGGTGAAAATAGTGATGTTTTGTTCGTGGAAACTGATTTGGGTTCGTACAAGCCCGTTAAGAAAGAAGTCCTCATGTTGCAAAACTCGAAGGGAGAGAAGTTTTTAGAAGATACGCCTGCCTTCACCGGAGTGTTGATTGAAAATGATTCAAGTAGGAATAAGAATGAAAGGATGTTCGGAGATTCTGCAAAGCAAGAGATAGAAAATGCCTCCATCGAAGGCTTATCGTCACCCAATTCATGTAGAATTCGCGAGGTTTTCCATTCAGAAAACACAAGTGCTATGAGTAAGACCTCCTCAGAGCAAGTCCCGGAGATGATTCAACAAGTCACTTTAGAGGAAGAATGTGAAGAAGTCAATTGGGGAGAGGACCAGATTCAAACAAGGCTATCTCAGCTGATGCGCTTGGAGAAGAAAAGAGATGAAGCTTTGGAAGGTTTGGCTAAGCATCAAAGGGTTATGAACGGATGGATCGACAAAACATGGTTGGACCCCTATCAAGATTCTAAGATCCTGGGAGATGATGCATTTAAGTTACGAACAAGAACAAGAGGGGATATCCCATTTCCGAACGATGGGAGATTCCTCAAGCATTATTTCCAACCCTAGGTTCTCTCCGAGAGCCTACTATGTAATATATTAGATTAGATTTGCTTTCCTGTTTGCTTTTTGTTTGCTTTTCGGTTTGTTTCGTTTTGGTTTTTGGTTTGTTGCCCTTTGGGTTTTTGGTTTGGCGTTTCCGTCCCTTGAGTTGTTCGCTCAAGTGGTTTTGGTTTGGAATGGGCAAAGATTTTGGGTTTCCTGTTGCGAAGGGGATGATGATGATTTAACTTTCACAACGTGGTTTCTTTCCACTGGAATTTGTGCAATTTTTTGAAAAGGACTAAGGTTGTTTTCCTCTTGTCATCACCTAGTTAGCGATTGAACTCGTCTCGGGAGGTTAACCCATTATTGTGTCTTAACACACGAGTCTAAACTCATGAAATTGAAATAAATATGTAGTCAAGTGTAACCTCCAATGCTCAAGTTTCTTTGTTGATTAATATACATCATAATTAGAAAACATGAAAAAAAATAAAAAATGAATCAATATATTCACTACAAAGTTATCATATTGAAGTTCATCATGGGCAAAAAAGTATGATTCAAGAAACTTATTGGGATAAACTCATGAAATTGAAATAAATATGTAACCAAGGGTAACCTCCAATGCTCAAGTTTCTTTGCTGATTAAATGAAAAAAATGCATTATATGCCATGTATCCATACAGCCGGGTATATAAACCTTTTTACACTTGTTTTTGCATTATGAGCAAACTATGCTTTCTACATGACTAGACATATTTATTTTAGTTTTGATCTAATGTTATGACCAAAGGACCTTTTCAACACTGAAATAGTGAAATGTACCAATGGCAAGGTTGACCTTACAAAGGTGATGGATGGTCAAGTTTTCTCCTTGCATGTATATCTGTCTGCTCGATTAGAGGCTACCCCAATACGAGAAGAATTTCAAATCATAGAAACATAACATTTTTTAATGAGTTGTCTGATTTTCATACAAGGATTACTAAGCACTGCAAATTTATCAATAAAGTTTTTAAAATCATGTGCTAAAAGTAGCGACATTCCTAACTCTTCATTTAGAGATAAAACTACTACTTAAATGACCTTGTGAAAGTGTAGCGGCAAAAATTGCACACTCATGCCCTTTTCCTTTATGTTATAGGCCCACTTCAATTATAGTGTGCTTTATATAATAACGAATCTACAAGTGGCCCATTCTTGCATGAAATTTGGCTCATGAACTTATCCTATCTTGTACCCATCATTACTCATCCCTAGAAACTGATCTCCATCACTAGAAATTGTAATGTCACTTTTCCTCCTAAATTTGTTTAAGTATTAGTAGCAGATTTAATAGATTAAATATTAGAATTAAGATAATCTACAAGATGTAATGTTGCTAAAATGATGTGAATAACTAACATAAAATAGCCAATGTAACTATAATATGTAATAATTAGACAAGGATTCTAAAGTAAATAATTAACATAGTAAATTGAATAACACATATCTGAAATCATGAAGAGACTGCTATTCGGCACTCAAAGGAATAGTTATTTGTCCAGGCTCTCCACAGCAAGGAAGCACCCCCGGAGGAAACTGGTTCTTACACAGAACCCAACCTGCCTTCACGGCATAGATAATAAATGCTTATATAAGCCTTAAGGGTGGTTTCCAAACCATCACATCCTTTCACAAAGGTTGCATTTAATAATTATTTAAATAAATAATTATTCTTCCACCTTTTTAAAAGAGTTTTTATACATATTCTTTATTAATCTCTCTTTTAACCAAAGGATCATAATATCCTTTATTTTTCTATCTCCCTTTTAATTCTAAAGGGTCATTTCATAACTTTCTAATCTCTTGGGAAGAAAGTCACATAACAAAAACTGATCTCCATCACTAAATCTCCCCTTTGCCACTTGGATTGAATCTACAAAATTCAAAATTCAAATTCAAATCTTGCTGGCCTTTTCAAATGTTGTTGTGCGCTAACTGAGTGTACATTTGTGTGTTATGTTTTTTGTATATAAGGACATTCCTTATTCATTTGAAAATATCTTAAGAGATAGAGGAATCATTTTAAGAGTATTTACATGAGAACATTATAGTAGGATCATAAGGCATCTTAATTATATCATCAATTTACATCATTATCAATGCATACTACATGTTTCCCTGTTGTCTTTGATCATGTTTCATCATGGTTGAATTGGCCTACCTAGGGGCATGATTGAGGAGAACATGATCCTTGCTTACCAAGTTTCCAAATGGTTTATGTAGACACTACCACACTTCAAACACTGGTACAACAAGGCAAGCTGAGCAAATTCTAGTTATTGGATTCAAGCCAATTCACTTCTATGGACAAGTTTAGCTTTGTGTGCCATATCATTTCGCAAGTGTGGAGATCAATTTCATAAACACAAATTCTAAGTTACTAGTTTGAGTATAGGTACAAATATGGGTACGGGTGTGGGTACAACAATACAATAATTTTATTCCCCTTGGGTATGGGTATGAGAATATATATGTATGTATGTATGTATGTATGTGTATGCATGTATGTATCATGTATGTATATATACATACACATATAACATATATACATACATACATATACATATATACATACATATGCATGTACATTTAACAACAAACCATACCCAATGTCTCCAAAAAGCTGGCATTTCTTGTTACTACACCAATTACCTACCTATTTATGTATGTATGTACCATGTATGTATATATACATACACATATAATATATATACATACATGAATACAGACATATACATATACATATATACATACACATATACATACATAAATAAATACATATGCATATACATTTAACAACAAACCATACCCAATGTGAATAACACATATCTGTAAATCACGAAGCGACTACTATTCGGCACTCAAAGGAATAGTTACAAGTCTTGTTGTGACCTTTTCACACATCACCCATTCAAAATAGGGACCCCCCTAATTTTTGCTTCGTTTGGGTCTTTTAGCTTTGGTTTTGTCTCTCTCTCTTTTTGTCTCTTTTTGTTGTCTGCCTTCCCGGGGATGTGCCCGTCTTTGAGCTTAAACTTGAAATTTTGGCTAAGTCTGAAAATTAGGGTTTTGGATCTTCTGGTCAGTTTGAAGTCAAATTGAGTGAGTGAAGTGAAATCTGAGCTTGACACTACATTCAGTAGGCTTCCAGCAGGTTCCCAGCAAAATTTCATTAAATTCTGACAACTTACTATTTTTAGTAAGTACCTAATTTGGGACATTTTCTCAGCACTTATGAAATTCTAACCGTTACATTGCATCTAGAGCACCTTAAGCTGCTTGCCATCAAATTTTGAGTTGAATCTAACAACTTGCTATTTTTAGCAGTCTAACTTCAGAAGCCATTTTCAGGGGTTTACATGCGAAGTTTTTTGGTGCATGTCTAGAGAATATTTTTGGGTTTTTCGAGACCTACGCAGTGATATAACATGCAAGATGAGATGATAACTTTTAGCAGTCTTCACTTTGGAGGCTATTTTTAGGGTTTGCATGTTGGAGTCTTCAACGCATATCTGGATATTCTTTGTGGGTTTTTCGGGAGCTACGCAACAAGGTAACATGCAGGCAGAATTAATCACTTTTCAGGAACTTACTATTTTTAGCCAGTGCCCGCATGCAATCCAATTTGCTGGGTTTTTCTGGGTTTTGTGAGATCCCTCGGGCCGTGTGACATGCAAACGCATCCGGTAGTTGATTGGTCACTTTTTCAGACACTTACTATTTTTAGCAAGATCACTCCGGCAGCTGCCCAGCACTTCAACGTCACAAACAGAGCAAAATGCAACAAAAACGGGGTCAAACTGAGATCATTTGATCGACATGCAAGTCAGATTAGGGTTTCTAGCTTCGGGACCTAAAATGAGGGGTCAAACGCAAAAATTTCCGAAAACTAATGTATCCCATCACGATCAATATCTTTCAAGGAATCCACTGGTAAAATTTGAAGGCAATCTGAGCACTTACTATAAATAGTAAGTCACTTCTCAAGCAGGCTATAAATAGTAGGTCAGCGCAAGGCACCAGTGCGACCAAGTCAATCAACCCACGAGGACCCCATGGAACAAATTCCATGTCAAACAAAGTTGCAGAAGTCTTGAAATCAAGCAGTTACTATAAATAGTAAATCACCTCCAGAAACAGGCTATAAATAGCAAGTCGACACAAGATGGCAATGTGAACAAATCAACTAGATCATGAATTTCAAATCAATTCAAGCTACAAAAGTGCGAAAACCATAGGATTACTAAATATAGTAAACAAGAGACGAGGAAGCTAGAAAAGTGGCTAAGTCTTGGAAATTCCTACAGGACCCCTCATATGCGCCCAGCCTTGAGAGGAGCTCAAAAAATCAACTAAGTCAGGAGAAATTCCCTCTCCACACCTCAAATGCGCCCAAGGTGGAGGGAAGAAGTTGAGAAATTTTCCTAAGGCAAGAAAAATTCTTGTTGCCTAGCCTAGATGCACCCATGTTGAAATAGAGGTGGAGGTTAAGAAAAAAGTTTCTAAGTCTTGAAGTTCCTCCAAACACCCCTAAATGCGCCCATGCTAGAGGCTGGCTTGGAAAAAAAAAAAAATCTAAGTCATGACAAGTTCCTGCTCAACCCCTCATATGCGCTCTACCTTGAGAGAAGATGAGGAAAATATACTAAGTGTTGGAAAATCCTGCAGGGGCCTTGAAATGCGCCCATGTCACCTAGCACTATGGAGGACGTTGAAAAATGGCTAAGGCAATTGAAATTCCACCTCCCCTAGTGAAATGCGCCCAAGCTAGGAAGGCAAGTAAGGAATTTTTCCTAGGGCGTTGAAGTTCCTCCTTGATACTCCAAATGCGCCCACCACACAAGGTGAAGTGGGGTGAAGAAAAGTTGTTAAGTGTTCAAAATTCCTCCTAGACCCCTCATATGTGCCCCAAGTTGTTGAAGGTGGTGGCTTTAAAAAAAATGTTCTAAGTGTTGTTAGTTCCTCCTCACACCCTCAAATGCGCCCATGCTAGAAGTTGGCTTGGAGGAAAATTTTCTAAGTGTTGCAAATTCCTTCACATCTATAGAAATGCGCCTTCCTAGGGAAGATGAAAAAAAATTTTAAGTGATGTGAAATGTCTTGACCACCCCTCTAAATGCGCCCAGTCTCATGAAGATTAAATAAAAAAAAAAATTTAAGGCAAAGCAAAGGAAGAACTACGCCCAAAGGAAGAAAAGTGAAGATAAACTTTGATGATGGAATATTTTTCTAAGGTACAAAATGCAAAAATTAAATGTACCCCCTCGTCTATAGACACATGAATTCTACATTTTCTGAGGGGAATTTTCTTCTGGGTATTGGATATCTTCATCGAAGAAATGATTTTGAAATTCTTCACGTCTTGCCGGAGATTTTAATATGGAGATTTTACTAGAGCACCTGATTATTGAAATTTTCTAAGTAAAAAATTAAAATTTTCCAAGTAAAAAATTAAAATTTTCCTAAGGCAAGGAAAGAAATGTTGTTGAAAATAAAAATGCCTTGACTTGTGAAATTGAAGTCAGATGCCTAGATGGCTTTGATTAAATTCCTGAGGAAAATAATCTTCTCGAGCCAGAGATGGATAAAATAGAAATATCAAGGCCTCAGCCAGTGAAATAAAAAAAATTTTAAGGGAGCCATTGAACTTTTTTTTTCAGAAGGTGACTTTGAAATGCTAAAGTGAGGTATGCGTAGACTAGTGGAGATGAATCTTCTTGAAAATCTAGAAGGTCAAATATTCCGAACACCAGATGCCAAGTGTTAAAGCTGCCTGAGGAGGGAAATTCAAATTCTTGCAGTGGAGGAGTGGAAATTTAATGACTCAGCTAGAATTAGCCTCTTCTAGAAATTCAACTTGGCTATAAGAATTGAGATGATTTTCATTTTCTTCATCAGTTGTTGAGTGCAAGCTGAAACTTAGAGGGTGAAGAAATTCAAAGTTGAGCTTTGAGGATGAATAAATTTGAAGTTGAGAAGTTGTTGAAGTAAGCTTAGGTTGAATTTCTTCTAAGTGCTGGAAGTTCTGCTGCTGCAAGGAAAATTCTCTAAGTGTTCAGAGGAGTTCAAACTTGTTGAAGGGTGTTGAGGTTTGGAGTTGGATTTCAAAGTAATAAGCTTCTCATTTTCGAAAGTCAACCGGGCATTCAAAGTGATATTATTTTTCTAGTTAAATTTCTAATGACTATTTTTGTTTTTGCCGGATGGCTGAAGTAAGAACGACCGTAAGTAAGGAAAATAATGTTGCATCCAAAGAAGGGCAAATACCGCCCGCATAAGCCGGTGATCAAGAAGCCGAAAGCAAGTCATTCCCCGCCGGACAAAGTTCTCAAGCCGTTGAGTGACACAAATTTAGCCTCTTCAATTCGAAGCCAAAAGCCGAATGATGTGGGAATTGAGCTATCGCCCTGTGACTCCACACATATCGCCCCATTGCAAATGGGGACCCTCTTGTTTTTGTTTTTTGGGTTGTGCCTTGGCGTCACAATTGCTTATCACCAATCTTTTTTGCAATGAGGAGTTTGAGTTTTGCGCCACCATCCAGACCCAAGTTGTGATTTTGAGTCAGAATCAATGTCTAAACATCTCAGACAGACTCAGAGGGCCCGAAGGACGAAGAACAACTGTCGTTTCATCCAATTCCGACAACTACTTTTTCACGTTTTTTGACCCTCTGGGCCCCTATTTTTTAGGGACTTCATTTTCGCGTTTTTTGGCCCATATCGGACTTCCTATTTTTTAGGGGCTATTTTGGAAAGTTGCTATTTTGGGAAAAGTTTTTATTTTTAGAAATTTTCTACATTTGAAAGGTCACGAAGCCCAAAAATCCACTCGTGGTCTTTAAAAAGATCAACGAACTCAGAAAATCGAAAATCGATTTGAAATTTTTTGAAATTTTGGTAAAATTCTGGAAAATCACATAAAAAGTTCAAAAAATCTGGAAAATTTGCTCAAAAAAATGGTGAAAATCACAAAGAATTCTGGAAAAATCACATAAAAATGGTGGAAAATTTGAAAAACCAGTCATCAAACTATCAAAAATTGATGGAAATCTGGGAAATCCATGAAAAATCTGGAAAATCTGAAAGATCTGAGTAATCATGGCGAATTGGTGACTGAGATTCATGGTGAATATTGCCTAAGTACAGAGGAAGTCAATGGTGAAAGCTTCAGCCTTAGCCAAATGGTCAATGGCAACAAAAAGAAGCAAGTCCGCCCTTGTGTGGCTGGGTAAAATTTGGCAATGGCAACCAATCTGCTGAAGACCGCCTTAGTCAAAGAGGGAGTGGCAGTGAAATGAAGGAACTCCGCCCAGCTAGAATGGAGATGGCTTAAAAATGCATGAAGTCCGCCTTAGCAAAAGATGTCAATGGCATGAAAATCAATGAAGTCCGCCCATGGAAAAGAGAAAAAGTCTAAGGCAATGAAGCAATGGACAAACACAAGCCAAAGTCTGCCTCGGTCAAATATTAAGTGGCAAGCAAATGCATAAAGTCCGCCCATGACACATGGCAAAGTGAAAATGTTTTAAGAGTTACTAAAGTGCGCCCAGCTTAAAAGGCACATGAAAAATCTCCAAAGTCTGCCAGCTGGAGAATTAGATAAAGAAAAAAAAACATTTGGAAAACTTCTTAGGAAGTGCGCTCAGCCCAAATAACAAATGGAAAATGTTTTAGCAAGTCATTTGGCAAGTGCTTTATGAAGTCCGCCAGCTGGAAAGTGACTTGAGGAAACATCTTAGGAAGTGCGCCCAGCCTAAAAAACACTTGGAAAATATTTGACAAAGTCAAGTCACCTAAGGACATAAAGTTTTTGAAGTGGGCCCACCTTCAAAATGAAATGGCAAAGACTTAGTAAACTCCGCCAGCCATAAGGAAGATAATGGCAATAAAACAATTGGAAAATCTGCCTATAGATAAAAGGCATGGCTTAACAAATGACAAAGTCCGCCTTGGGTAAAAGTCAAAGTGGCATCAAAAGTTACAAAGTCCGCCCTTGGTCATAGTATGAAATAACAAGCCAAGTGGCTAAGTCTGCCCCAAGTTAAAAAGGAAAATGGCAATAAGCTAAAGGAAGTCCACCTTAGATGGTGTGAAATGGCCTAAACATAGCCAAGGTCCGCCTTAGAAATGGCTTAAGAAATGCTAAAGTCCGCCCCAAGCCAAGACAAATGGCAACAAAAAGAAGGAAGTCCGCCATGCTTAGAAGAGTGTGAAAATTTCAAAATTTTGCCTAAGTCTAAACCTTTGACAATCAAAAAATACATGGACATGGCGAGATAAATTTTGAAAAAAGAATGAAAATCATGGCCAAACAAAATGGACGGCAAGAAAATCATGGCCAAATGAAACTGGACGAAAAGAAAATTAAAAGCTTGAAAATGAAATTTGTAAAAATCTTTCAAAGCATATCTTGAAAAGTTATCTAAAATAAATTCGTTTTGTTTTACTGCAGGTGGATGACTACACAAGGCGAAGGAGAAAATGGCAAAGAAAGTGTAAAGTCCGACTGGAAGGGAGATGAAAGAAAACTTGGAAGTCCACCATCGCACATTGCAAGACCAACAGGAAGTCCGCCAAGAGTTTGGTATCATGAAGACAACGACCGACACACCGTCAAGTACATCCAACTTACGCAAGCCAAATTCAAAATTGAAGACAAACCTACCGGCGAAGTTTTTTTGAGCACAAAAAATGGCCAAAATATTAAAGGTATTACAAAGTAGCCAAAGTTTGGGAAATTCTCCACCGAAAAAGTTCCAATTTTCCTTCAGTGCGGCAAAGGCACAAGGGAGTTCCTCTCCAAATTCAAGGTACTTGAAGAAATTCCAAAGCAATCCGGGAAGAAAGACTTAAGGGCTTCAAGTCCAAACAGGTGCTCCGAGGCGAGGTGAGAAGAAGAAGCCAAAGTCATCCAAGATCAAAGTGCAAAGGACAGAATCATTGGCAGGAAAACTTATTCTAAGGCAAGAACGTGAAAAAGAACAAAGTGACCAAGGAAGACATCCAACACGTTGAGGTGGCGCCTCGTCACCTTTCGACCAATCAAATCATTCCAAATCAACATGCAACAACTTTCTATTTTATCTGTTGGTTCATATTTGGTAAAAAGGACAAGTGTCCTCAAATGCAATTTTCTCATTGGTCAAAGGGTAGCAAACCCTAATTAGGGTTTTATTTGTAATCTCGGCCGTTGATCCTAAATCAATCTTGGCCATCGAATTGTAATTGGGGAGCCTATAAATTGAGCTCACCCCCTCATTTGTAAAGCATGGGAGCATGTTGCAAAACATGTTGAGATAAGTAATTGTTGTGTATGACTGCCAAAGTAATAAGTAATGCATGCATTGTTCTGATGGTGATTGCTTCTCTTATTTTGGGGTTGTCATGGTTCTTATACCTCATCATAGTTTAGATTTCTTTTCATGTATGTTAGATGAATGCAAGATTTGATAAGTATTGATTTGTGGTGAAACTTTTGCTCATACTTTCTTTGAATGGATGATTTTCATTCAATGCGTAAAGTTAGCCTGAGCTTATTTTGTGGATGCTTAACTTCTATCTGGATAATTATTGTTCGATTTGATGGTAGTTATTCACGACTTGAAAATCATAAGCACATTCCCTTGAAGATTGCACCCCCTTTGTGTAGTTGTCGTTGAGCGTGGCGAAGCAAAGCATGGTTATTGGTTCCACCAAGTCAATACCGTCTCTTGAATTCTTAGGAAGTAGACTAGAAATTCTAAACCCTTATCTCCTTTTTCAATTTGTTTGATCCAAGACCCAAACAGTAGAGCTTCATTGTCTAAACCTTCATTGTGAATTGAACAAGCCTAGCGTAAGTCCCTTTGTGTTACCAGCATAATCACATCAAACCACAGAGCTTATCCACATTCATCTTAAACATTAGAATTACCGTATGATCTTACTTGTAATCTTAGCATACGAGGTAGTTTTTCAAGAGGGGATAGAGCGTCTTTGGACTCTTTATTCTAGAATGTTTGTTGTGTGTAAACCGTCCATCAAATGTAGCACAATATTGGCAGAAGTGGACTTTATGCAATAGTTGGTTTTCCACCAGCAATTCAGCGCCCGGAGTTAATCATGGAATGTGCTAACCGATACAACCCAGAACAGAGGAGTATTATTGCACCTGATGGCAAGTTGTTTGCCAACCTCACACCAGCAGCCATTGGTGAAGCATTTGGAATTCCTTCTTACAAGAAGATGATTTACAAAACAAGAGAATGTGTTGAGCATATGTATGCTTCTACATTTGACAGAAGTGCTGATATGATAAACTCCCTTTGGATGAACAAGCCTAAGCCCACTTGCACGAAGTTTCTGAAGCAGATAATCTCAAATGATTTAAGCAGGAATATTGTGATTTGATTATGAGCAGAGTTGGAGGATGCCCCCAGGCATTCATCTTTGAACCTTGGATGTTTTACTACATCAACCTTGTGCTGGAAGGCAAGGAGCATATTGACTGGGCAGTGATGATCAGTGATAATTTGCATGAACAACTCGGAAGTTTGAGAACGAAGACATTTTACATGAGCTCATACATCATCTACATGTTGGCTTGTATGACAAAGTACAGAGGAATATCATACAAGGAGCCGATCGGGTGTGGCTCTCAGCAGTTCAAGATTCATGAGGCTTGTCCGCAGCTACACTTGACGAGCACATCTCACTACAAGAGAATCAATGACGCCTTCACCATGCACATAATGAGGTCACTACAACAAAGAACTCATCACAGGATATCAAAGGAGGCTTAGAGTTGATAGAAAGGTACGGATGTTGGTTTATCCAATTTCCAAAATTTACTTATATCAGGCTGCAAGGGTTCTCTTCATATCCTTACAGGTTGCCCAGGTACCCTACGAACAGGATCTTGATGTTAGAAATATCTAGGAAACTCATTGCCTATGATAGGATTCAGAAGAAAAAGAAGGGAGGACTTGACTTCCTGATCATGATGGGAAATTCAGATGAAGTGTGTCCTTCACTGCAGGCAGCCAAGGAAGCTGAAAATGAGCTTCAGTTTTTCCACCTTTCTTACCACACTAGCAGACAGCATTATGATCCTCACAGGAATATCAAATGGATACTGTCAGAGGAATTCAGACATAAGGCAAATATTGAGGACTTCTGGGCGAGTGCGTTAGATGAGGCTAAAATAAGAAGGATTTTTTCCAGAGTACCATTGAGCATGATTAGAGAATGTGAGATTGTCCCAGTGCCAGACCAGGTTGATGAAGATGTGAATGTTTTACACCTAGATTTTGAGACAGTGCGGAGTACACCACTCCCACTTCCAAATTGGTCGGAGCCAGGGATTGCGGATTTGGATACACTTTGCATACCAGTCCTGATGTTCACCAGAGGATGGGTTGAAAGGCATGTGAATAGGCTTAAGAGCAGGTCAATTCCTCTTACTTATAACTTGATGGGAGATCATAGGTCGCCAACTACTAAAAAGAAGAAACAAGTTGCTCGAGCTCCAGAGTCACGAAGGAAAGAACCAGTCCAGCTAGAACCTCCGAGAGTTGAGGTGGCATCACCTACGCCATTGGAGACTCGTTCTCCAAGTATACAAGAGGTTTCATTGTTTGTTGGTCAGAGGAATATGTTGAATAAGGAGCAAGAATTATAGGAGGCAAATCAGCCACCTCGAAGGGAGTCTGTTGGCTAGAGTGTCAACGCACCTATCAAAGATAACCAGCAGGAAGAAGATGAAGAAACGGCCACAGATACACACTTCCAGCATGAGCTTGAGGCAACATTAGAGGATGACACTGTTACAGGGCAAGAGGCCCAAGGTTTAGGAGATACTCAGCCTGTAGAAGTTGGTGAGCCTCGTCAGGATGAAGTTAGAGAGGAGGTTCGTGAAGAAGAAGCAAGGAATGAGCAGCCATTTATTATTTCTGACCTACAGTAGGTAGTACCAGATTGGCTCAAAGTCAAGATGAGGAGGAGCCCCGTTGAAGAAACTGATCTAGCAGTTGAGATGGAGGAATTCCTAAGTAGGATCAGTACGCCTCCAACAAAGAAGAGAGCTAGGAAGTTTTCAAAGATTTCAACAGATGAGGATGGCTCTTGCACCCTTCACATGGTTGTGCCAAGGGTTGAGTGTGATCGAGATGAGGCTGTTCTAGAGAATTATGTGATCACCACCATGGAGTTAGGTCGCCCCACGAGAGCATAGATAATTGAGGAGTGTGATAACTCCTACCAGGCACTCAAGGACAGGTTGCTCCGAACTGAAGGCAAATATAAGAAATTGAAGAAGGAGCACAAGACATTGATTGGTTACGTACAACATTTGTCTCGTCCTTGTGGACAAGAGAATCCTACAATTGAGCTCCCAGCCGAGTTTCCCAGAGAGTCTATCAGCGGCTTGGAGGACTTGAGGAAGATGACACAGGAGGAGGATAAGTGGGTTGCTAGTGTTTGTGCTGAGACCGAAAAGTTTATGGAGGATCTTGCTCATGCTTATCAGCAGGCTTCTAGCATTATGGCACGGATGGATGCAGTTGATCAAGCTTGGGGCGATGCTCATATCTATCAGACCAAGGTTGTCCTTCGTTTAGAAGCTTTGATGCATACTCCCTTACAGACTTTGGTTGAGGGAGGTGTGATACAGGAGGGTGATAGCTATGACTTCACCGGTTGGTATTCTTCAGTTGTCACAGGGCGAAGATTCTTTGATGCAGCACAGGCAGATTCGGCCAGGGTCAGAAAGGCCATGGTGAACATTCTTGATGGAGTCCTGAACACATTGGAAGCTATCTTTGCTAGGAGGCTGACTTCTGAGGAGGTGACTGCTGATGGTTTGAGGAGTAGGTTGGCACCTTTCTTTTTAGAGGTGAAGACTTTCGTTCAAGATGACTTTGAGAACACCTCAACTTTCTCCAGCATTATCCAGAACACTCAGGATGCTTTAGTTGCTTGGAGAAAGTCTTGCACTCGACATAGGCAGGCAGTTATGGTGTTGGAGTTTCAGCTTGATCATATCCCGCCTATCTCAGTTTACGAGGTTGAGGCTGTGCTGACCAGGTTTATTGATTTTGCAGCCAAGAAGGAGAATGGAAACGCCTTTCTGGATGGTGACCTTCTGGATGAATGATAGTGGGCATTAATCACCTCTGCTATTTTGGGAGAGAGTGGGAATCTTTTGGTTCATTTATTACTCCACTCCTCTTTTTAGGGTTAGGCCTGACGTGGCACGATCTGGGCCATCCATTTGATTGTAATTTGAGTCGTCCGTTGGACTTGGCCAGCTATAAAGAGGGGCATCCCCCCCTCATTTGTACCTCATGAATTTAAGATCAGAGAATAAAGCAAAGAGACTAATAGTATAGTTGTGATAGCTTAGCATTAGTTTGTTAGCATAGTTTGAAGAAGGAAAGTTTTTCCTTTGAAAACTTTGTAAGAAATTGTTGTGAACACTCTCTCAATAAAAAGAGTTTTCATTGATGATGATCTCATCTTTTGTTGTGAGTAGCTAGCGAGATTTCTTCGTCCTTCTACTTCAAGTAGGGACTTAAAGTAGAGCAATTTTCATTTTCATGCATGTAATTAGTTGTGGATTGTGGTGTTTGATCAAGGCAGCTTCGTTTAATCCATTCCACTAGCAGCTTGTTGATGGTAAGTTTGCCTTATGTGGTTGACTGGAATACTCTTTAAGCTTAACTTCGGTTATGATTCACGTTTTGGCATGTGTCGTCGTGATGGTGTCTTTATGTTGAATTGTGATTTGAACATTCCTCACTACCCCTTTGAAGATTGCACCGACTTTGTAGAGGTTGTCCAACGCAAGGCGAAGCAAAGTCTGGTTGAAGCCTGTTGAAGTTGATCCCACATCCCGCTCTTAGATAGCACATAAATTTTCTAATCCCTACAGCCATTCAATTTAGTATATTTCCGGTTAGTATTAGGAAACTTGCACTTACCTGCCAAATCATTCAAACTACGTAAAATCCCCTTTAATCTGTTGTCTGTTGTTAGCTGATTGAACAATTGCGTAAGTCCCCTCATGAAAACAACATATCACAACGAACCAACTGAGTGTACTCCACTGCATTGAAGGAACCTTGGAGTTGAACGTATGATCTCTCTCACAATCTTAGCATACGGAATACTTTGATCAAGAGAGAATGGAGCAGCCGTTGGATACTTTATTCTGCTGTTTGGACTCACATCAACAAGTCCAGGCTCTCCATGACAAGGAAGCACCCTCGAAAGAAACTGATTCTTACACAGAACCCAACGTGCCTTCATGGTATAAATAATAAATGCTTATATAAGCCTTAAGGGTGGTTTCCAAACCATCACATCCTTTCACAAAGGTTGCATTTAATAATTATTTAAATAAATAATTATTCTTCCACCTTTTTAAAAGAGTTTTTATACATATTCTTTATTAATCTCTCTTTTAACCAAAGGATCATAATATCCTTTATTTTTCTATCTCCCTTTTAATTCTAAAGGGTTATTTCACAACTTTCTCCTCTTGGGAAAAAAGTCTCATAACAAAAACTGATCTCCATCACTAAATCTCCCCTTTGCCACTTGGATTGAATCTAAAAAATTCAAAATTCAAATTCAAATCTTGCTGACCTTTTCAAATGTTGTTGTGAGCTAATTGAGTACACATTTGTGTGTTATGTTTTTAGTATATGAGGACATTCCTTATTCATTTGAAAATGTCTTAGGAGATAGAGGAATCATTAGAAGAGTATTCACATGAGAACATTATAGTAGGATCATAGGGCATCTTAATTATATCATCAATTTGCATCATTATCAATGCATACCACATGTTTCCCTGCTGTCTTTGATCATGTTTCATCATGGTTGAATTGGTCTACCTAGGGGCATGATTGAGGAGAACATGATCCTTACTTACCAAGTTTCCAAATGGTTTATGTAGACACTACCACACTTCAAACATGCGTAAAACAAGGCAAGCTGAGCAAATTATAGTTATTGGATTCAAGCCAATTCACTTCTATGGACAAGTTTAGCTTTGTGTGCCATATCATTTTGCAAGTGTGGAGATCAATTTCATAAACACAAATTCTAAGTTACCGATATGAGTATAGGTACAGATATGGGTACGGGTGCGGGTACAACGATACAGTAATTTTTTTCCCTTGGGTATGGGTACGAGAATATATATGTATGTATGTATTATGTATGTATATATACATACACATATAACATATATACATACATACATATACATACATAAATACATACATATGCATATACATTTAACAATAAACCATACCCAATGTCTCCAAAAAGCTAGCATTTCTCGTTACTGCACCAATTACCTACCTGTTTATATATGTATGTACCATGTATGTATATATACATACACATATAACATATATACATACATAAATACATACATATACATATATACATACACATATACATACATAAATACATACATATGTATATACATTTAACAACAAACCATACCCAATGTCTCCAAAAAGCTAGCATTTCCTATTATTGCACCAATTACCTACCTATTTCTTGCTAACTTACATAAAAAATTACCTTTTTTTTCTGGGGAACCCTTGGGTCCCCCTGGATTCGGTTGGGTTAGGCCCAAGGTCCTTCCCGAACACCCTAGGTTCCCTGTGAGTGCCTGGGAAGGACCCTGGGAGAACCCAGAGAAGAACCAACAAAGAACCAGGACCAAAACCATACCCACATGAGTACGGGGGGAAAAATAGAAGAACCCGATAACAAAGCACGAATTTGAACCACAATAAAGAGTAATCATTTTACAAATTCTGAAGCATTCGTTTGACCAAACCCTAAAATTTTAACATACTGATGAATCAATTCCTAACATCTTCAACTACATATTCTAGCATAATTTTTTTTTACTAAATATTGTATTTAATATATTTAAATTATATAATTAATTCTGGATTTATTATTTCAATCCCAACTTATATCTAAATTAATTGTTTATATAATTATCCTATTTATTTAATTAATTGAGATATTTATGTAAGTGTAATTTATTTCCCCACAAAAAACAAGGAGTGATGTTGAGGTATAGGAGTCTACACATCATATTTGTAGCATTTTAGATGGAATTGTAGCATTGTAGCATGTTTCAAATGGAGGAGTTGCGAGGACTAGCGAAGCAAGTGATAGAGATTGAAGCATAATCTAGCATGATGGCACAATTCATATTGCTTAATGAAGAAGACTTTCTCCATTGTATTTAGGAATGTGTGAACAGAGAGACATTGAAATATTGGTCTCACAAACAAATGCCATTCTTATAGTTTTGAGGGTGAAGTTGCTTTTTGGGAGAGTGAACTTCCAAAGTTGAGCTTGAAGTGTGGATTCCTTAACATTCCTTGTTTTGGCATTATTGTAAATCTCTATTACCATGTTCTCCCAAATTGCCTCATGTCCTTGTATGGGTTTGGTATGGGGATAAGAACCCACAGGGAATTTAGGGTGCTCGGGGTTTGGTATTGGGCCTTGAAAATGTTGTCCAACTCATAATGAACAATGCTAAAAATTGTAGGGCAGGAAGTTTAATAGTGGAGGGTACATACGGGCATATTGTTTGGTACACACAAACTTGTATTGGGGGGGTAAATTTATCATACTTGCGTACTTGAACCTCAAACCCGTACCTAAATTTACCATACTAGCATACTTGAACCTCGAACTCATACCCATCCTTGTACCTAGACTAGCAACTTAGTTGTAAATTTGTTAAGCATTGGACCCTTGCAATTGGGGCATTGGGGTGTTAGGTATTGATTACTTAGAATCCATGTAAAATTATTTGGAGCATTGGAAAGCCGAAACAACTAAAATTTCGGTAAAAGAAATCAGTAAGTTTGGAATTACACATTTGGGGTATTCCATTGCAAAGAAACTTGTTTGGTACCTAGATTTCAGTCTCCTATTAATGCCTAAGTGACCTCAAGGAGAAAGGTGGGTACAAAGGGCACCAAAACATGATAAGAGGTGTGGGAGAGTGTCGTTATGAAGCAATGGAATGGAGTAGCCATAAAGTAAAGGAAGCGCAAAGACTCATAACAATACTTGTGTCCAAATGGTTTCAAAGATGTTGATCGCTGCACTTTGCATGGTGGCGTTGTTGGGTGCAAATGTTGCGCTTGCACAAGAGAAGGGAGATAGAAACGAAAAGGGAAAGGCATTAATTGCCATTTTTAAATTGCTTTACGCACGACAATTTGACTAATGGTTGCTTCATAATTTTATAGGTTTGTTGAGTTAACAAGCTATACACTAATTTCATATTGATTGAGCCTCTTTCTGCGATTTGTCTTTTCATTGGATAAGCAATTTGAAGAGAGCAAAATGGAACGACAATTGTAGAGGTCAGCTTCTTCCTAGGTTCGTTATTTTGTGGCGCGTGTGGAACAAATCCAATTAGCACATGTAATCACCAAAACTATAGGAAGTTACACAATAAAATATTGTGCATAAAATGAGACTAATGTTTACATTTGCAACACATTGCATAGGATTGGCATTCCACATATGTTTTAATATAAAATAATTAGCTTTGGAGGATCATTCATGTGGATCCTTCATTCAACACATACAAAAAATTGTCTAAGAATGAAATAAAACACAACAAAAAATAATGCCCCGCATACGTATTTTGCACAAACTATGACATTAGCATAGCACAAAGTATATACATATATGTATGCATAAATATACCCATGCATACGTGTTTTTTTAATATTATATATATGTATGGACCCTTACAACAAAAGGAACAAAACCATTAAGAAGAAATGATAATACCAAAAAAATTGCCTAACCCCCATAACAACTTTGAACAAAAAATTTTAATCCACTACCATTGATATCAACCCGACCAAATATTTGTTTAATTATAGGCAATAGTCTCACTGAAATTATAACATTATGGACTAGGAATGAAAGCTCTTATTTTGGCTCGCATCTTACCATATTTCAAAAGTATGGTAAAAGATACAACAATAAAGCTTAAATGTATTACTTAAAGGCAAACAAATGCCTTAGCTTCTTTAACTTTTCAATAATAATATACTTGCTATTTGAAAGTTATTGTAGACTTGCATCACATATATGTGTGAATTCAAAGGCAAACAAATGCCTTAGCTTAAATGTATTACTTAAAGGCAAACAAATGCCTTAGCTTCTTTAACTTTTCAATAATAATAATATACTTGCTATTTGAAAGTTATTGTAGACTTGCATCACATATATGTGTGAATTCAATGGCAAACAAATGCCTTAGCTTAAATGTATTACTTAAAGGCAAACAAATTCCTTAGCTTCTTTAACTTTTCAATAATAATATACTTGCTATTTGAAAGTTATTGTAGACTTGTATCACATATATGTGTGAATTCAAAGGCAGGTTTTTATATTTAGCTGAAATTGACTCAAATTTCTACTCACTTGTGGGATTGATAGTATAGGAAGTCAACGTGCATACTTTACTCTGACTTGATTTTTCAAATGGTACAATGCAATTTCAATCTCTTCACTAATGCCTGAAATGCTTAAGCAGGGATCGCAATCACTCCCTGATTCATTATCGTAATGATGATACTCATTTTGTATGTATAATCTTAATACTTATCATGTTTCAAATAGATAGCTAAGAACACATTAAAAGCACTACTTAATCATGTTTCAGTTGGATAGCTTAAGAGCAATAATCACTGTATATAAAATTGATTAGAAGTTTATCACCCTTTTTGATAGAAGTCAATAATTCAGTAAGACAACTTGCAAAATTATAAGCACCATATACATATGGATAGCTTAACAAAAAATTAAATTAAATTGATAAATATACACAAACTAAATCAATAGTCCCTTTAAAAGCTTTGAACTCCAATGTATACAAATAAATAATTTTAAAAAATAAAATCTTAAACCATTTTTTAATTTCTTTTAACGCCACTCCTATTTACAATATCTGTTAATATTCCTAACAGTAAGGATAAATAAGACATCTTAAAATGAGTGTACAGGACTATATTGGACTGTGCAATATTTAAAATGACTATGTACACTAGGAAGTTCTCAATAGCAAAACTTGTGGCCAAAGAGAACATATAGGTTCAGGCACTTCACTCAATACTTGGAAAATGACTTTCTCACCTTTGCAGGTTTAGCATTGTCAAGGAAAAGTGTTTGACTACATTTGTCTTTGCTAAGCAGCTAAACAAAGTAAGAAATAGTGTGACGGTGTTTGTTATCCACACACAAAGAGCCTGCTTTGTTGCATCGGCAGCAAAGCTTCGACTTTGTTTTAACTCCGTTTTTCAACTTTTAAAATTCAGAGTGTCTACGGAAGTGAAAACCTGGGAGGTCAAACATATTCTAATCAAACATTCTGGACCTGCTATGCGAAGGACCAAAGCAAAGGAGAAGTGCACATCAAACTTGAATAATTGTTAGGCTTAGATGTTGTGGCTGAGGGGGAGATGTTAGATACCAAATGATATTTCTTTTTACCAACTTGATTATCAGTTATATAATCTGAAAGATGAGATTATTTAAAATTGCAGAATTGCAGAATAGTATGCCTACCAAAATTTGAACCCAGGTCATCATTCTTCATGGAGGTTGCTCTGCCTTACCACAAGGCAATGGCTGATTGGAACATAGAAGCCATACTTATGACAGAGTGGAGAGGTAGACTGTTGACTTGGCAGCATTCTGTTGTACTCACTGACATTATTATTTAATCTTTTTTGTGATTCTTTGTTTTACCTGCTTATTATACAATGCATACCTGTATACAAATATATTTTTATATAACTAATTATGTATTTTAGCTATACTATAATTAAAGAACATACTCTTACCATGGAAAGAACTATGATTATAAATTATAAATTGTGGAGGTAGGCCAACATTCTATACCATCACATAATCTTATAAAGTATTAGCTAATGAATCTTTCCATTCCTTGCTAACTATTTACTTTCTTGGATTTGCCTGCCACTATATGGTACAAATTGATGGGTCAATATATCAACACTGATAGGTGGATGTCACACTATTTATCGAAGCTTAGTTGTAAATTTATTGTATATCACCCATCATTCAAAAATAATTAAGAGAAGGTTGTATGGGGCAATCAAATTTACATAGTGTGAGAATCTGGGAGAGTTCAAAGTTGATCAGAAACCTCATTAAACCATACAAAACATACATACTTTTAAATATTTAAAAGTAATCAACCATATAGCTTCCATACTTTTAAACAAAGGGCACCATATAATGTTGTAATTGTATTTAATCAACCTTCATTAATACTGTATATGGAGAAGGTTGCAATAGTCTCCACATTCCCTCCTTCAAGTAATTGATCTAGTATGATTGAAATTATACTTTAATTTTATATAATATGACAGATATTTTACAATTTTGAAAAAATTGACACAAAAATAGGTCCAAAAGCCACATATATAAAACATAAAATTATTCTTGTAAATTTAGCTAACCATATGAATGGTAACTTTAAGGCATTTAGCGGTCAGATCAGAACAGAGATGGCTTTCATAGAAGCAGCTATAGTTATAATGCAAAGTTCAGGACAAAAATAAATATCCAGATTGAGATGACTTCATAATCCAAATACCACGTCCACATCTTCAAGTAGTGTGGAAATCATCAAAGAATAGAACTCATAAATTAATGAAATTTTTAAAAATATGCACATCAAGCCATTGAAAAGTGGTATCGGTTGCCTCAAAACAAATTTGCAGCATTCACATGGAACTTGGGAATCGCCTAGAGAAACAAGCAGCATTCTTTTTAAAAATATTATGCAGGGCACAACTGTCAAACTCAGGAATCCACCAGACAAACAAGCAGTTTTTTTGAATATGTAAACAAAATAATGATGATTTATGGAAAATAACATGGCAAGTTATCAGTTATGAAATGTAGTTAAAATGTGTTTAAGATTGGTGTTTGAAACTTTTATGGGATTGAAAACTGAAATGCTTACAGACATTTTCCTCGTAATTTAATTATTTTCCTATTTAATATATAGGTTACATGTTTATTTTGATTTCTGTGCAATGTAATTGGTGTTTTTTTTGCTACTTTTATGAATATTATTATCATTACAGTTTTTAATTTACCATGTTTTTTATGTTTTAAAAATTACGCACAAATTAATATCTGTGTGAATGCTTCCTTTAAAAGCCACGTAGATATTCCCTTAAAGCAAATTTAAGGAAAACAAACTGAAAACTGTACATGCAACAAGCACCTGGGAGGGAACTGACAGCTGGTAGATCCATAAACTCCTTGTTCTGATCGTCATGCAAGCTTCTATCTGAAGGCTCCAGAAATGTTTGGTGATATTTGAGGTATATCTTGGTAAAATTTTAGGGAAGGCATAGTGAAGACTAACATCTTGCACTTTCGCTTCTTTGTCTAACTTGGTAAGAGCAATATTTCAGTGCAATACATTTTATGGCTTTTTAATTCTACCGTGCATATTATTCATCTCAATTTTGATGACCTCTTTAAACTCTTGGGCTTCTATGTTATAGTAGACGGTACTTGGGGTTAGCCTATGGCCTGCTCAGGGATACATTAATCCATGTCTCTTGACCGATGGTCTGTTGTAGAAAAATTTTGAGATTTATAGCAGATTCTAGACCTCAGATAGCCTCCCATTAAAGTAGAGGCTATGTTACAGGTTCTTCAAAAAAGGACCCCTTGCCCGCTCCTGGAGCATTTGGGTACAGGAGCGGCCTGGGGAGCGCCCAGGGAGCCCAGGGTTCTCTGTGGGTCCTTCTTGGGCACTCCTAGGGCGCTCCCAAGCACTCCCAGGCACTCCTAGGGTGCTCCCAGGGTGCTCCCAAACACTCCCAGGCAGAAAATGTTAATTTGAATCACTGAAATTAATATGCCTGTGCAAAAATTGTTAATTTCCTATGGTGCAATATTCTGTAACAACTTCTAGAAGAAGCATCCAAGTTTCTAGGAGGGTTGCAACCTATCATTGACTGATTTGATGCATCTAAACACCTCTATACAACTTATTTATCAGTTTGTTCAGGGCATACCTATACTGAGTTTGAGTCATATATCAATTAGGATCATCCTTTTTTGTTGCAGCAGTTTGTGATCTGTTTTAGCTTTGGTTTCAAATTAATTTCAAAGGTATTATTTCATTATCAGTTTCCTAAATGTTGCTTGTCAATTTAGTGGATTTATAAAATATTCATTTCAGTATAAACATTGACATTAATCCAATATTGTAATAACTAGATGGTTTACCATCAGATCCCTATTATCATTATAAGTTTGTAATTGAATTGATCTTCATTTGAATCGTGACTTTAGACATATATGACATATGACATAATATTGAAATTTTGAACTATCAGTTGGCATTTATCTTTATCACTACCATTGATAAATGATTCAATGATGAATTGATGACTAATGATTGATGAAGTATACTATATCATACTATCAAATGTATTTACAATTCTGTATATTTTTAATTTTTTTTGCATATATATATATATATAGCCGTACATACCGTACCCAAGGAAAAAAAATCGCCATACCGGTGTACCCATATCCCGTACTCGTGCCCAATCCCATACCGGAACCGGCAACTTAGAGTAGAGGAGTCATAAAGATTCAATTAAAGTAGAGGAGTTCATATAGCAGATTTTAGACCTCAGAAGTTGAAGGTAGTCAATTGCTTCTACTCTTCATAAGAATTATCTAATGATATGTCATTCTAAGTGGGGTGAAATGTTTGTTTGTTTTACATTTTTTATCTTTTGTAGCAAGTATTGATTATTTTGTCTTTGTGCTTGACATATTTTTACTTACAAAAGTAGTATTTATTGCCTGTTTTGGCACGCACACAGGTGTGGTTGTATATAGGAAAGAATATTATTTTGGGGGAGGTATACAAAACACCCCTGCAGGGAAAACTCCTTATGGAAAGCCTTATAAAGTTGTGGAATTGGGCATCGCTCATATACTTATAGAAATGTTCAAAGAGTATTTGCAGGAAATAGGTCCACGGAACACAGGTGAAACTTACAGTTTGTTGCACCATAACTGTAACAATTTCAGCAGTGAGGTTGCACAGTTTTTGGTTGGCTGTGATATTCCATATTTAACCCTTAGGCTACTATATATATATAAGAATATTTAGAGGGTATTTTGTTTCATCACTGTCTAAAATTGTTAAATATAAAACATCTTAGCTGCCTTCAATTGCTCTGCCTAAAAATTAATGGGTTCAAATCTTTTGACTGGAAAATAAAGGGTTTGAATCTGTAATCTGCTTAAGAAACATATCTGTATACATTGGATCAATTCATCATGAATAAAGACCACGTAAAATATGTTATAGTAACCAGCACAAAACAATAAGGATTTAGGTTTTTACTAATAACAAAAAGTTTATGTCAATAGAAAAAAATTGAAGATAAAAACTTAGTCCCGGAGAATGCAAACAGTAAATGTTTACTGAAATGTTGCCTTTAACCAAGTTTTGTCGTCACCATTTTCATCCTCCTTGCTGATGGAATGGCAGTATATATAGTTTTTAATCAGAAGACCTAATAATTTGTAGGATTTTCAATCACCTTAACAATGTGCTAAACACGAGTAACTTTGTGCAAAAGCAAACGTACTACATAGCAGTGCTACTGCAGACGATCTAAATTCAACATGTAAAATATAACAGAAACAATAAACAAATTTCATGGAAAAAATGCAGTACCGTTTGAAGGTGTCAATGTCTGTGTAGCTCCTTGTATGTCTTGGAGTGATCGGTTAACAGCCCAAAATAGAGTCTGAAATATGTAGCGGTGAAGATAAATTCTGATAAAAGATGAACAACGGATCGCTGATATTTATGAACAAGCTAGGCAGTGATCAAAGGCGGTGGCCGGTGCATTTACTTCGAGTGAAAGCATAATCTAAAACTATCAGGGTTTCAATGCTGCTCGATTCTTGAGCTGAGTATAAAACATTTTGAAATGATCAAGGGTAACAGCAAGGAATGTTTGCCTCTATTAATATGGTGAGATTAGACGTTAGAGCAGATTCTTAAATGAAAATATTGGTTGCCAGCTAAAATGTGTTTCAATGCATGCCAGAGTCAATAAATGTTTGAACTTTAATAAATCTCCCTACAGCTGTTATTGGAATATGGTTTAACAATCGCCAAATCTGGTTTCCAATGGTGTGAGAGGGTTGGCCATCCATTGTAGACTTGCAAGTCCATTTATAAAAAGTCTATCCGTTAATTTAAATCATCTTTTATTTTTATCATTGTTATCTAACCGCGATTAGATTATTATGTGTCAATGTTGAATTACAAGCTTCCCATCAAATTATTTTGAAATGGACTCCAAAAGAGTTTAAATTCGGTTGATTGTGGTGACTACCTTCTTAAATAGCATTGTTGGTTAATTGGAGTTAGTCAATCCACTATTCATCATTCCAGCATTTTGGAGTTGAGCAATAGTAACGTTAGAATGTTAATATTACTAGCAATTGCACAGTTTGGTGTGCAATGGGTACGCCGAATTATTTTATGTCAATATTGGAAATGTCCCCTATGAATATACTATTTAAACTCTCAAAATAAGCCTTTGTGCACGGCTTATCTTATAAGAAAATAAAGGTAGCCTACAAAAGTACTAAGTTATTTGGCCTCCTCCACGTGTTCAACAGGGTTCGGCCCATGCATTGAATTAGCCCGCGTGTCCTGTCTATGCTTCCACATTTTGCATGCGAATAACGTAGGGAGTATGCGTGCCTTTGTCAATGCTTCCACCTTTCCTTATATGCCTGGTGTAATCACATTCTTTTAAAGAAAGTTGTGTCACTTGCCAATTATAGAGGAGCATGGGAACATGTCAAGCGCCTATTGGGTGTCCGACCACGGGAGAAGGACTGGACATGACAGTGTTGTTTGGATTTGGCCCCAGACTCATTGTGGAGACCGTGGTTTCATTTTGTTCGGGTCATTTGGTTGCAAGTGGTCCAAAATCTTCTTTTGCAAGTCAAAGGCCTGCACCGTTTAGGTAAGCCAATTGACATAATGTTAAAACCTAAATGTGCTCATTATTAGGATTTTGGCCGTAATTTTCATTTTAATAAACATACTCTTAAACCCTCATCGAAACCTTATTTTCAGGCTGCAGCTTGCTAAATATTGGAGAAGTGAAAGGCAATACTAGCGAGGAAGAGTTTGGAGGAGCCGAAACCAATAGTGGTGGAGAAAACAAAAAAAAATGGTGAAAATTTGCCAAAAAATGGCAAAAATTGATGAACGATTGAGATTCGTTTTATCATCTTGCATTGATATGGACACAAGATAGCCGTTGATTTCTAGGGTTTAAAGATCAATATTGGTTTCGATTGTTGTTAGGGTGGAGAATATTTGAATTTGCTTTTCGGGTCTATGGAGTAGAGATAGTTGAGAGTGTTTCTTTGGTAAGTGATGAGAAATAGGCTCATTTACATATATATACACATTAATATGAATTATAAGAAAATTGGGGAGACATATACATTAAATCACCATATTAATATAGGATATATAAATAGATAATATTTACGGTAGATACATATATATAGCTATATAAATGTATATAGCTACATTATGGCCATATTAATCTATATATATTTAGCCATATTAAATCATATATATCAAATATGATTTATGCTATGTAATCATATTTAATAATATCCATAAATTTCTAATATCACCATATATATCAGATCTAATATATTAATATATTGACAGATCCAAGCAACCGTAATCCATTTTAAGGCTATTAAATATATTGACAGATCCTTGGGTTTTTCCAAGGATCATGAACTATTTGATAATCCATAAATATTAATATCCATATATTTCGTTTATTAAGTAGCATAATGTAATCCATAAATATTTCAGATCTTTGCCTTTTTTAATTTTCTATTGTATCCCATATTTACCTTCTATTATCTGATAGACATCTAAACCTGGAAAATTTGGCTGTCTTAATTATCTATAGTAGGCAAACTTTGTAGGGAAAGATTTTACAAGCCATGTGCTTAGTAGAGAATTATTAACCTCCAAAGTGTAAACAGAGCAAGTGTTCTGCAATACAAAGGTGTACAGGCTTTATATGATGAATCCATTACGAATACCAAACCTGGTTAAAAACTATTTCTTAAATGTATGTTAGCCTTTGAGAAGTGACATTCGTCATTTCAAAACCAGAAGTCTTTTGTATTGCCATAAATTTATACATAATTTAAAATAGAGTTTGGGCACAGTACAATTGAGGGAAAAAAAATATAAATTGAATATCTCTACGTAATGAATATACGCATCATTTGATAGCTGTCATGAGTTCTATAGCCATGAAACTCCCACAAACACCTATTATTAGCTCTATAATTCAAGGAGAGCCCGTTCAATCATTTTAGTCCACTAAAAATATAATGTACCATATAGGCTCTAAATCATAGGTGTGAGTCTTGGTAAGTCTAAGGAAACATGTCATGTCTCAGATTGAGTGAGTCAACTGACTCAGTTAGGCAGACTTGGCACTCCTCACAAAGACGTGGAAATAAATGTGAGCTATACCTAGAAGCTGCAATTCCCCCCTCCTCCCTCTATCTCACATCTAAATTTCTTTTTAGCAGCACCCACAACTGGAAAAAATCATTTGCAGCAGAGAGAACTGAATTTTAGCGATGTGTAATCTTGCTAAATGTAAAGGACAAGACAGCCGACTATAGTGGCATATAAGCCAAGGTAAAAGATATGCAATTTCGAAGGATCCAATTGACCAATTGAGAAAAACAATTAACCCTATGTGACACTCCAAAAAAGGGGAAAGTTAGTTACAACAATAAATTACCAGGAGTTTATGTCAAGGAACTAACATATGCACTATTTTGAAGGCTGTCACAAGCTGGAGTGCAGTAAATTTCAGACACCATACTTACTTCAAGCCTCAAAAGACAGTAAAAACAATCTAGTAAGCAACTAACTTCTCTATATAGACATGTAGAAACCGTTGTAGGTTACAAATTGACACTGGCCTCTTTTAATTAAACTTTTTTTTTTTTTGCTAAAATGGTCTTACAATATATAAACTAAATAGTAAGGTCTAATGGAACCATAAAAAAAAGCAGAGAGCGTAGAAAGTAAAACAACCTTGTGAGTAGCAGCGATGGGTTGCAACGGAACAAAATTCAGAATAAGAAGGAACAAAAAAGCAAAACAAAAATTACTGAACAGTGCAGTACCTGATGAGAAACTTCAAACAAGCAGCTGGAAATAAAGTTGACAAGCTCCACAGAAAGCGCAGATAATTGGCAATGAAAATAAGAAAGGGATGCGATGGATGGATATATAAAGGTCTCAGAGGTCGGTGAAATTTGTTGGAGATAAATACAACTAAAACATCAATGGGATATTTAGAGGATGGCGATTGCAAGGAGCATTTATGTTTACAGGAAACACGGTGACATGGAGCAGTTATTTCTGCTGAATGCAATCTAAAACATTAACTCGGCAGTCAAATCTCAGCAAGGAAAAGTCGTAGGCAAAAATATCTTTCGCCCATCTATGTTAGATTACTGCTTTCACAGCCACTCCTTCAAACTCTTCCTCGCCGGTATTCATCTTTCACTTCTCCAATTTGGCGAGCTGTCTCATATAATAATACTAGCAATTGCACCGTGGTGTGCACTCGGTACGCCGTACCGAAGAAGTGTGGGTCAATAGGGGAAACGTACCAGTAGCTGTCAAGGACCTTAAAAAGAAAAATTTGACTTCTCGATATTTAAAACGCGTCTTGTGGAACTCGTAAAGCGAAAGGTGCTCAAAAAGGGTGTTTTTAAACCTCCATCCCCTACATCTTTACCACTTTGCCAGTATTCGTTCATTAGACAACCAATAAAGACCCACAAAAATTTAAGGTGTTTTCAATAGTTTTCAATGTGTTTTATTTTTTTGGTCAACTACACATTCAGTGGTGAACATATATTGGTGTAATTTGTAAATTTTTATTGGCATAATTAAAACAATGTAATGATTAAAATGTAAACGGTTATTGAGGGGTCAGGTGAACAAAGAGTAAATAGCAATTAGATCATGGGTGCCAATATGGTACATTTGTGTGGTAGATGAGGTCAATTCAAGAGTAGAAGTAAAATACGGAGAACTTTGACCTTTTATTATTGATGTGGAGAGCACATAATATAAAGTTGCGCAAGTGGAAAAGACAAATTTTATTTTTCTGAGATTTACCTCCAATCCTCACTCTTTGCATCACCTTAGTCATTTTCTACGTGGGGGATTAGATTTGGTGGAAAAAATTTCCCTAAGCTCTTGTGAAGGATATACATTTATCATTAATGCTACTATTTAATTTACAAAAAGTTGAGGCCATACCTTTGAAGTCTATTATGATGGCTAATATTTACGCATTTATAATAAATAATCTCATTTTTATGTTTAGATTGACATCTACAATTATGATTGTTAGGGAAGCATCTTTTAAGAACAAAGAATTGAAGAAATTTGCAAGGAAAAATTCCATGTACAAAAATATTTTTCTTCTTTTAATTAGCCACAAGGTAATGGACAAATGGAGGTCACAAATAAAACTTCTAAACAAATTTTAAAAGAAAAATAATCAACAAAGATTGTATTAATTAACATACGCATGTTCCCACATTATGGGCACATATGCCATTGAGTTCTTTCTTGTTGAATCACATTCCTAAAATCTATTTTATGACATTGAGGACATCATATCATTGATTGCTCACATGCATTATCATGTTCCTAACAATCATATTGGGGATATCATGTTTTCCCCATTTTACATTTAATTATACGATCCTTATCTCGCATTTAGGACCATTTTTACTTTTTCATCTACCTAGAATAGGGACAAATTTATGTTCCTTGATGTTTATCTCCTATATATCTACATGTTGTATCATACTTGTTTTATATCTAGCATATGTTATTGTATAGTTATCATTCAATATGTTTTTTTTATTACACAATGTTTATCATGACAATAACACACACACTTTCAATACTATATCTCCATAAAAGCTTACATCTTATAAATTTAGTTTTCATATGAATTGTTTTTCGCTCTCCTCAAATTCCTTGCACACATTGTATGCAACCAATTGGATGAGGTAAACTAATGTCACTAGCATTCTTATGTTGAGATTTCATAAAGTGCATTATGGTAGACAAAGGCTCATCATCATACTTAGATGAATCCTAATCACATTACATGGTCATGCCTATAGTGCCATGCCACATTCCTATCATCACATTAGGTGAAGTGTTACAATATCGCCTTTTGTTGAGGTAGAATTCTAAACCCTTTTCTTTTTTTCTACTTTTTTATTTTCCATGGACAATAAAAAAATTGTTGACCAAGGAGAACTTGACTCTCACTATTCGACAAATTTTACCTAAGGTATTCCTAAATACTGTCATTGCTACAAATAAATTTAGGCAAAAAGTACACAAAGCTTAGCATACACTTCCAATAGATTGAATTTGCACCTTTGGGATCAATTCCATGCTACTTATGATTGACTACATGTAACTCAAAATCAACCTACAAAGAATTACGGGTCCAATCCCATGCTACTCATGATTGATAAGCACACTAAAAATGTTAATTTTTTAAACATTAACAAATAAAGTATACATATAATATCAATAGCATCCTTAATCATAATGTTTGAAACTAAATCTCGCCTATTTTAAAAACAATGTTTCAATTTGCTAATTCCTAACTTAAATTTTTACCTATTCTTTATTATTTACACATTTAATTAACCTAAACCCTGAAGTTTCCACAATCTATGGTACATAGTGTATTGAAATTTCTAGATTAAACTATGTATGATTTTTTGACATGAACTTTTTGAATTATACTCCATCTAATTTTTTCATCTTTATCTACATTGCATCCATGATCCATCATCAGGATGCAATGCTAACAGAGTATGATCCGAAACGTTGATGTGAAAAAATCATACACACTTTAATCCAAAAATGTCAATACACTAACCTAAATCAATCAAGTGAAATATTTTCACTTACAATAAATATCTATACAATATATTTGATATTGCTATTTTGTCATTATAACTTCCCCTTGTTTCTAAATATTTGACAAAATTATTTCAAACCACACAGCACACCAGCATACTTTAGAACATATCTCATAATTTATGAACAATTGCACATTCAAACTATGTGGGGCTTCCTTAATAAACTAAGATGCTACCCTTGGACAACAAGGCACACAATCATTATAAGATACTTGTATAATTTTTTTCATCAAAAAGGCACAATTATTATTTTCAAAATTTACATTTGTATTTATTATTTTATCCTTATACAACTATTTGATAGGCATGGCATCTCAGAAAATCGAAGTTATTTTAGAAACCCTACGCCACGTGTTAAGACTCATGAATCTGTCGAAGAAATTAACCCTAAAAAGCTTGAATACATTTTTTTGTGTGATTTGGGTCATGCAAGAAAGGAGATGGACACAACCCTAACCCTAGATGAGCTAACACGTAGCCTACAAAAAAGTAATAAATGGTGATAGTGTGTCCAACTGTCAAAAATTTTATATACTTTTTTCTTCGATAAATGTTCATGTCATGTATCAAAGCTCCCATTTTTACACACATAGACCTAGAATGTGAGATTTTGGTTTACACTTGTTAATTGCACTTTATTAGAAGTTTGTACTCTTAATTCGACGGCCAATTCTGGTGAATTCTCAAGCTCTTCTGAGATTTGTTTTTTGTTTTTTGTTTCTCCCCTGTGGAAGGAAGAATTGCGCAATCCCAGTTAAAGTAAGTCTTGTGGAATCATTAAGGAAGACAACATGGAGAATACTAATAACTCTCTGGTTGTGGTAGACAGATTGTGATCAATGCATATCTTGTTTACAAAAGAATTCAAGTTATGAAGGATGTCAACTAATTTGCAGCTATATGTATGTTCAGGTTATATTGGTTGCACATAGCGCTAGAGGGTTCAATTTGAGCTTTACCATGGAGCGTTTTCCAGATAAAATTTATGCAACTATCTTTATTACTGTCGCCATGTCCCTCAGCAGAACAACTCTTCAATGAGGTTTAATGAATTCTCTCTCTCTTTCTACAAATTCCTGTAATACCAACATCTTAACTTACAATGCCAGTTTTTGGAAAGTGTTTAGTTTAACAAATGGTATCCATAATTGGACTTAGGAGACTCCACATTTTACTATGCAAATGGGAAAGAGAATCCGGAAAAATCCTTCAAGTTTGGCACCCAATTTGTGCGACAGTCTTTTGTCACAGAACAGTCCTCCTTGGGTAAATCAATTTGGAACAGAGATAGTTTGGTTGCAAATTAGAAAAAAAAAATGAGTCATTGGTTGATGTGGTAATTTATTGGGTTATTATGAAATTTTGATTGATTGATAGATTAATGTCCCACTAAATGCAGGATCTAACGCTGTGGGAATCGCTAGAGAAGTTTCCTATATGGCAAGAAACTCTTTTATATATAGGTAAAAACTATGGAAGTGTTCGCAGAGTATTCGTTGTGGGAAAGGATGATAAGCTTCTTGTGGAGGCGTTCCAGAGAAAGATGATTGCAAAGAATCCTCCACAAGAGACGATGTGTTTGATACGAATGCATTTCGAGTTAGAGCCATGGTTCGTGCATAGCAGGAAGTCTAAGCTTTGGGATGAAATTTATGTGGCCTTGCAAGGGGGAAAATATCAATTGGTAATTGCAAATGTTATAGGTGTATGAGAGTGTAGCTAATAATGTATATGCGCCAAAAAATGATGTAAAAGATGTACGAGAGTGCAATTAATAATGTAAATGATGTATTGAAGATCCACGGAAAAAGTGACAGCCACAATCCCTTTGATAGTCTCCTGAGGGCTATTGTGAATTTTGATCCATTGATTAAATATTTTAGCTTGATCAACTTCACATTGGATACGCCTTCGGCGTAAAATATAAATATTTTATATTGATGTATTTATTTAAACTCAAACATAGTATACAAATTTAATAAAATAAACCGATTCGCAAAAAACCTTTACTATACATTTAGCAATTTTATATTGGCATACACTTTCTTCATGGACCAATGTTTATCTCCATCAAATCATACAGCTGTATAGTGGCAATAGATGAAAGGCCAATGAGGAAAATGAAATTTAGACAGAATTGCACATTGTGATCGGTTCAGTGTCAGAGGAAAAAATAGCGAATAATAAAGGATAGTTTCAATCAATGGCTAAAAGAATTTCAATAGTCGGCAGATGATAACAACCATATGATTGTAATTTTTAGCTTTGTGTTGTTCAAATAGGATACACCTTCAGCGTATATTATAATACTAAAAATTGCACCTTAGTGTGCAATGGGTACACCAAAGAGGTGTGGAAGGTCAATTAGGGAAAGCGTTGGTCTCTATTTTGCATATATTTGTGTAGTACATGAGGTCAATTGGTAGGTAATTTAGCAAATGACGTTGTTTGTTCAACAAAGATCTCAATTGAGAAGTGATCATTTTCAATAAACTATGCACCCACAGGTATCCAAACATGATTAAAACAAAATCTCTAAATCATAAAGATAATTAAGCTCCTATGTTTCTCATTATCTCTCAATATCTACCTTCCTTTCTTATTTCTCTCTATCTCTTTCTTCCCTTCTCTCTTCTTCTGTCTCATATATAAATATATATATAACTAAAATATTATTATTAAAATGAATTTAATAATTTATAGTATATAAATATAACATATATTAATGATATAATTTATATTATATCAACTATTATATAATACTAAATATAATTATATTATATATAATTTAATGTGTACTAATTTAAAAAATAATATACACTAATTATATAGTATATTATATTTATATATAATAATTTCTATTAAAAAATATATAATATATAGTATAAATTAAATTAATATGATATATCCTTTCTCAAAGTATATTTAAGATATTTAAATTGTTGATATTAGAAGCAATGTCGGGCTTCTACTTCCAGCCCGCAATGAAGACAATTTAAATAATAGCCTAACGGCTATTTAAATTGCAAGGCAATTTTTTATTTTAAGAGACATGTCTTTCATTAAATGACATTTAATATTTGTTTATTATTTATTGAGGCCAACCCATCTCTAATCGGCGATTATACTGGAAAGTCATCACATTTCATGAAGGTCTACATTACACTTGAAAGGATGCATCTATTGAAGTCTCCTCATTCGAATTGTATATAAGGAAGGTTCCATTCGATCATTCAAGCATTCAATTCATTTTGTTCATATAGTTTGATATTCTCAGGTGCAAGCAAGAGCAAAGGAGAAATACATAATAGTGTAGATCGATATTATTGTAGAAGGTTGAGTTACTTCATTTCTGTGTTAGCATCAGATTGTGGTGCTCATTCTTGGCCTTAATATCGGCCTCTTTGTAAAAGTGGCATTCATTGATATGCAATATATAAGTGATATATTGTTGTTGGGTTTTTCTCCCTCAAGTGGAGGGTTTTCCCAGGGTATATGTTGTGTTACTATGTCTGATTTTGAATTAGATTTTTTCTCTTACATCTGATCATCAAAACTAACATGGTATCAAAGCGGGTATAAGAAAGATCATGATCAAATTTAGTCAAGCAACAATATCCTTCATTCTTATTCTCATCCTTGATTGCATCTATCTTATCGTCAAGATGGTGAATGGGCTCAAGATCGAAGATAGACTTGAGGGTGCATCTAACTTCACATCTTGGAGATTCAGAGTCATGCTCGCCTTGGAAGAAAATGAGTTAGTTGCATTCATGGAGGGTGAAGTTCCCAAACCAACCGATGAGAATGAGAAGTTACAGTGGAAGAGAAATGGCACTAAAGCGAAAAAGATGTTGGTGGATTTCATGAAAGACCACATTGTGCCAATCATCTCTAAGTTGAAAACTGCAAGAGACATGTTCAAGACTTTGGAGGAGATGTATGAGATTAACAACACAAGTCGAGCTCTTGCATTAAAGCAACAACTTCATCATGTCAAGATGGCAAAAGGAGAACCCGTCATCTCATACTTCATGAAGATCACCGAGTTGAGAGATCAACACTCTACTATTGGGCATATTGTTGATGACAAGGATTTGACCATGTTGGCTCTTAATGGTCTTCCTTCCTCTTGGGAGTCATACATTCAAGGAATAAGTGTGAGATCAAAACTTCTTAAGTTTGATCAGTTGAGAGTGGATTGTATTCAAGAAGAATCAAGGTTGGTTGTGAGAGGTATTGGTCAAAGCTCTACTAATGAATGCATTCATGTTCTTGTTGCTCAATCCTCGAAGAAGAAATGGAAAGAAGGAAAGAAAGGATATTTCAAGAGAAATAGAGATAAAGGATCAGATGGTGCTCCTACATTCAAGAAGAAGAAGGACCTCTCTAGTGTTCAATGTTTTAGATGTGACAAGTATGGTCACTATGCAAACGATTGTCCAACCAGGCCTAAGCAGCAAGCTACCATTGCATATGTTGGTGAGATCTCTCCGCAAAAGGATTTAGGTGGTTTCCTATTCTATTATGCTCTTTCAAGCAATGTGCCTATCAACAACAATACTTGGTTGATTGATAGTGGTGCTTCTTGCCACATCACTGGATTTAGAGAGTATCTAACTAATTTGGTGGAGAGAGATTCTAGTGTTCAATTAATTATTGGAGATGATGCTAATTATTATGTGAAAGGAGTTGGGACCTCCTATCTTCACTTGGATTTTGGCATGTCCTTGCAGTTGAGTGATGTTCTATTTGTTCCGGGTATCAAGCGAAACCTTGTCTCTATCTCAGCCTTGGAGGACAAGGGGTACCAAGCTCATTTTCAGAAGGTAAAGTTCTTGCATGGCCAAAGAACTCAAATATCAAGACTGCTTGGGTGACTGGAGTTAGACATGAGAGCCTCTACAGACTTTGCACCTACCCACTTCAGGCTCTATTGCATGATTCATCAAGTTCATGTGAACTTTGGCATAGAAGATTGGCTCACCTTCACTTTCGAGCACTACCTACCATGGAGAAGATGGTTACGAGCCTTTTGAAACTCAACCAGGAGCATGAAGGCACTTACAGAGGTTGCACATTGGGTAAGAATACTAAAGGTCCATTTCATAGTAGTGAAAGTAGATCTAAATGTATTCTAGATCTTGTTCATTCTGATTTATGTGGTCCAATTTTTGTTGCTTCTTTGAGTGGTTTCTTGTATTATATTATTTTTATTGATGACTACTCTAGAAAGACTTGGATTTATTTATTGAAATCTAAAGAATCTGAGGAAGTACTTGAGCGGTTCAAAGAATTTAAAGCTCGGGTAGAGAACTTGTCTGAGAAGAGGATCAACGTTCTGAGATCTGATAACAGAGGAGAGTACTTTTCTAGTAGCTTTTGTAACTTTTGCATTGAAGCAGGGGTTAAGAGGGAGTTATGTGTCCCTTACAATCCTCAACATAACAGTTTTGTAGAAAGGAAGAATAGATCTATTGTAGAAGCAACCAAAGCCATGATACATGATCAAGATCTGCAAACCTTCCTTTGGGCTGAAGCATCTAGGACAACTGTGTATGTTCATAATAGAAGCCCTCACTGCATTTTGGAGAACATGACTCCTGAAGAAGCATTCACAGGGGTGAAGCCAGAAGTAAGTCATTTGAGGATCTTTGGTTGTCTAGTGTATGTTCATATACCAAAAGATAAAAGGACAAAGTTGGAACCTTCTGGAAAGAAGGGGATATTGTAGGCTACAACAAGTCTTCAAAAGCTTACAGAATATACATTCTAGGCCAGAAGTTGATTTAGATCAGTAGGGATGTTACATTTGAAGAGGATGTTGCATTTAGGAGATCCAAGGGCATCCACATGGAGATAGACAATGAAGATCAAGAGTCTCCTCAGGATATGGAAGTTGACCATACTCCTGAGATTCAGAGGGAGGCTGCTAAACCCAAAGAAGATGATGATCTATTTGAGCCTTTGGAACCTACTGATGGGCCTACATATATTGTGATTGGTCATAAGAGACCTCTTTGGGCTAGGAAAACAATTTAGGAGGCAGAAAGGTTTGCAGCCTCGAGAGGAACATTTAGAGAAAGCAAGAGACCTCATAAATTTTCCAACTATGTTGCATTAATGAGTCAAATCATTGAATCAGAACCTTCCAGTGTTGAGGAAGCTACTAGTCAACAAGTTTGGAGAGATGTTATGGCTAAAGAGTATCAATCCATTCTCAAGAATGATGTTTGGGACATCATACCTAGACCTAAGGGAAAATTTGTTGTTTCTTCTAAGTGGCTCTTCAAGATCAAGCATGCGGCTGATGGGAGCATCGAAAAGTACAAGGCTAGGTTCATGGCTAGAGGATTCTCTCAGAAAGAGGGAGTTGACTATGAGGAAACCTTTTCTCCAGTTGCTTGTTATACTTCAATTAGGACCATCATTGCTATTGCAGCATCTAAAGGATGGAAGATTCACCAGATGGACATGAAGACAACATTTTTGAATGGTGTAATCAAGGAAGAGGTATATATTGAGCAACCTAATGGCTTTGAGGTGCATGGGAAGGAGTCTCATGTTTGCAGGTTGAAGAAGGCTTTGTATGGCCTTAAGCAGGCTCCTCGTGCTTGGTACGAAAGAATTGATCGTTACTTGTTAAGCTTGGGCTTCTCCAAGAATGATGTTGATTCAAACCTATACTTCAAGGTAATTTATGACAAAGCATTAATCTTGGCTCTCTATGTTGATGATTTAATTCTTACTGGAGAAGATCACCTCATTATCAAATGCAAGAAGGAGTTAGCTTCAGAATTTGAAATGAAGGATCTTGGTCTCATGCACTACTTCCTTGGTTTAGAAGTATGGCAGAAGCCTGATGAAATCATTCTAAGTCAAGGGAAGTATACCATTGATATTTTGAAGAGATTTGGTATGATGGATTGCAAATCCATGTCTATGCTTATAGAGACCAACTTACATAAGCTTAAGGAGGCTACAACTAGATCAGATTTGGTGGATCCCACGATGTATAGGCAGTTGATTGGATCATTGATGTATCTAGTCAATACTAGACCAGATATTTGCTATGCAGTGAGTGCACTTAGTAGTTAGTTCATGTGTGAACCAAGGCAAATACATCTAGTTGCAGTGAAGCATATCCTGAGATACTTGTGTGGCACAGTTGGGTATGGCTTGAGATATTCTTCTGGTGTGGACTTATAGCTGCATGGATATACTGATTCTGATTAGGTAGGGTGTGTCACTGATCATAAGTGCACCTTTGGACGTTGTTTCAATTTGGGGTCTGCAATGATCTCCTAGTGTAGCAGGAAGTAGTCTTCATTGGCATTGAGTACAACAGAGGCTGAGTATATTGCAGCTTGTGTGGTAGCTTGAGAAGTAGTGTGGCTTTAGAAGCTCCTTGCACGATTGCTTGGACAATCAATGGAGCCGACTATCATTCATTGTGATAATAAAAGTTGTGTGAATCTTTCTGTCAATCCAATGTTTCATGACAGAACTAAACATGTTGACATCAAATACCACTATATCAGAGATATGGTATTGAGGAAAGTGATCTAGTTGAAGTATATCATCATTGATGAGCATACGACAAACATTCTCACCAAGCCTCTCTCTAGGATAAATTTTGTGTACTTTTGAAACAAGCTTGGTATGGTGGAGAATGAAGCCCTAGCTGAGGAGTCTCAGTATCAGTGATCTTATTTAATGCATTTCTCTCTGTGAGAGGGATTTGAGGTGCAAGCCCTTGTTAATGCATTTCTCTTTGAGAGATATTTGAGGTGAAATCCCTTATTTCCACCCTCTGGGAGTAGCCATGATGGATGGCATGTGTGTGACTCCATGACAACATCACGTGAGAGAGTTTGTGATGATTTTATTGTACTTGTGTTTTTCACCCTCTGGGAGTAGCCATGGTGAATGTCACGATGAGGTGATGACATCACATTGAGTGATGAGCACTTGTGCACATTTACCATACATGGGAGTAGCCATGATGGTTGATATCACGATGAGGTGATATATTTCCTTTCCACGTATGGGAGTAGCCATTGTGTTTGACATCACAATGAGGTGATATGTCTTATACAACTGGAAGTATCCTCCCTAGCTGAGAGGGAGTGTTGATGTTAGAAGTAGTGTTGGGCTTCTACTTCCAACCCGCAATTAAGACAATTTAAATAATAGCCTAATGGCTATTTAAATTGCAAGGCAATTTTTTATTAAGAGACATGTCTTTCATTAAATGACATTTAATATTTTTTTATTATTTATTGAGGCTGGCCCATCTCTAATCGGCAGTTATATTGGAGATTTGTCACATTTCATGAAGGCCGACATTACACCTGAAAGGACGCAACTATTGAAGTCTCCTCATTCGAATTGTATATAAGGAAGGTGCCATTCGATCATTCAAGCATTCAGTTCATTTTGTTCATATAGTTCGATATTCTCAAGTGCAAGCAAGAGTAAAGGAGAAATACATAATAGTGCAGATCAATATTATTATAGAAGGATGAGTTACTTCATTGTTGTGTTAGCATAAGATTGTGGTTCTCATTCTTGGCCTTAATATCGACCTCTTTGTAAAAGTGGCATTCATTGATATTCAATATATAAGTGATATATTGTTGGGTTTTTCTCCCTCAAGTGGAGGGTTTTCCCAGGGTATATGTGGTGTTACTGTGTTTGATTTTGAATTAATTTTCTGCTCTTACATCTGATCATAAAAACTAACATAAATTAGATATATTTTAAAATAATTATTATGTCTAAGTAAATATGTAATTATTACTTGAAATTCTAATAAAAAAAATTTAAAAATTCCACCACAAGCAAAAGAAGGTAGTTTTTTAAAATCCTAAATAACATCTATATAACATAATAACAATTAATTGTAGAATTATTATTTATATCCTTTCAGTATTAAATAACAATATAACATATTAGTTTAAAATTATATATGTTAATATATTAAATGTATTCGACAATACTTTTCAATTTTAATTAGTTGACTTTAAAAAATATCAATCTATAAATTAATATGTAATATTAAATAGAATTTAAATGATACATATTAATCTTGTACAAATTTAAATATAATTTAATTATATAATAAATAATATTTATTTAATGTATACATTATTATGTAATATTTAATAAGGTTTAATTAATATTTAGTATGAATTACAAAGTTGAATATAATACAATTATACAAGTATTATATCTATATGTTATTTTAATTTGTATAAAATAAAAAATATTAATTAATAATTATGATTACTTTTTATTTAGTAATTGTTTTGATTAGGGGTAAAAAATAGGTTTTGAAGGGGCCCAAAACCCTATACAAAAGATGATAGCTAATACACAAAAGATCACCAGTAAGCATCAATCATCACAACAACAAGCTGCTACAACAAATAACACACAAACCACCACCAGCCCAACAACAACCTCTTAACAGATAAACATGACAACATAGGCTACAAAAGATACACAAGCATGGGCCTGAAGCCCAAATACAACCAGGTTTTATCCAAGACCAGAAACCCCTCCCAAATTTTGACGGTAAAAACCACCTGAAACACTCAGGCAACAGAACCGCAAAGTATCAGTCATCCTTCTGCTCAGACACAGCAGAACCAAACCCATCATAAGAAAATGAAATTTAATGGAGAAGAACATGATTAAATCCAATCACCTAATCAAAAACACCAGCACACAAGAGGGGTACCACCCCTTGAAGCACCCAATCGCACCACAACCCAACTCCAAGTCCACCTCAAGAGGACTAAACTCCCCTCTATAGGAGAAGATACTGTGAAAATTCAAACCACCAAAAGCACACCTCTCCAACAACCTCGGGCTCCACCTTGATAGGAGAAACTTCCACCTCAATAGGAACACATCTAGAGGGAACCAGAAAAGAGGACTTTCATCCATAACCACCACACCCACCTCCCACTCAATAGGAAATGACTCATGACCATCAAGAGTTGTCTTCTCCTCAACATAATACATAGTGCACAGGAAATGGAAGAAAATCAGAGCTATAGAAGTCTGGGGACACACACCATCCATAGGTTGAGCATGCAGGGGCTCCAAGAGAGAGACCACAATCAGACCAACAAAAATAATCAAGGGATCAAGAGGGAACAACATTCCATTCCACCATCTCCCAACATGCACCACTGAAGCACCATCATCAACATCACTGTCCTCAGTAGATAGAACCCACAAAGGGTGTACCCAAAAACTCTGAAAAAGAACCCAAAAGACAAGGGAATCTCCAAGTCAAAAGGAGATCCACCCCTACCAAACTCAACACCAAAGACCCTGAGAAGAACAATGCCTCCTCCCAACACACCAAGATCAACCACTCTCGACCAGATAAAGGGGAAAGTCACAAAGTGAACATCAACATAGCCAACGTACGCACCTTCATCCACTGTCAGGGTCAGCCCATAGCAGCCCCTAGCCACACTCACCATAATAATAACAACGAACCCATCGTTGCCTTGAGACACATGGCAGCCCACAAAAGCAAGATAAACATCACTCCAAGCAAGAGTAACCAACATCCACCAACAACCATACACAATCCAAGACAAATCAGAACTCGACCCACGGATAGCAAAGGGAAAGACCCCTCCAACTACCCCGTTGCCAGCAGCCTCAGCCACAACATCCATCTCAGGAAGCCAGAGCACCCAGTCCAAAGCCATCACAACCACAAGCCAGGGAGGAAAAAGCACCAAACACCAGTACGAACCAAAAGGCCCACACCAAACCCCCAACAAAGAAGAGGTAGGAGGAAAACAAGAGGCTGAAACCCTCCACCACAAGGCAACAAAGCCTTCACCTCCAAAGCAGTCATGACAATCTTTAAAGGCATAAAGAGAAGTCCAAAACCCACGAGCAACAACCAATCATCGTAGCTTAGGAAACAGCCAACAGACACCAGGTGACTCAACACCCAAAAGCCAAAGAAGCAAGTCGAGCACCACCCGAACCCTAGAAAAGTAACTAAAAATAGAGAGGCCCCCTCAACAGGCAAGAGCTGCCAACAACCACAAAAAGATGCTTGATTAACAGACCAGTAGAGAGAAGGGGCCAAGGCAGAGGAAACTATCCCCTAATGTAGTGCTCCTCTAGTTGTTACTATTATGTGTTAGATAGTACCTTTACTATGTTAGACCTTGATATTTGTTATTGTCTTATGATTGCTAGCATTAGAGCGATGGGGATGTTATACTGTGATGAGATGATGCACTATGTGGATGGTATGTTTTATGTTATGCTTTTGATTAGCATAGTTGTTAATATTGATATATGCTTATTTGTTGATTAATGATGTTTTGCTTTCGTCAGTCTTGATGTGACTGTATAGGTGAAGGGGACGAGATTACATCACTCGCATGCGAGCGCTCTGTGATTCTGCGATTTCTCTTCACAGTGTGTCTGCTAAGTTTAATGCATGTTCGACATTTGTTTTGATTACATGATTGCAGGTATAGGACATTGTCTCCACCTGGTTTCATAGGTTTGAGCGTGTCCATAATCCAATGGTATTGTTGATTGGGAGATAGTAACGGGGTTCCCTTGTCAAACCACAACCCTTTCATAGTGTGTCGTTAGTTTGTGTTTGATATGTTGTTGAGTCATGTCGTTCTTGTTGTTTTGATAATTTATTATCGATGGAAATTGCATGTGGGAGTTAATGTTTAAGTGGATTGTAAATGATTATTTATGTATTCTTGATTAGATTGTTACTTAATTTAATTTATTTTATTTTATTTAATTGGTAAGGTAATTTAATCTATTGATTAAATTTATCTTATTAAATGGACAAATTAATTAATTAAATTTCATTTATGTGGTAAAGTAATTCAATCTTTGTAATTAAATTTATTTATTAAATAAAAAATTTAATTAAATAAATTTAGTTGTGGAGTAAATAAATTAATCTATTATATCTATTAAGTGAATATCTTAATTGTATCTGTAAAGTGCATAAAGTAAATGATTTAAATTTATTTTAAAATTGAAATTTTGTTTTAAAGTATTAAAATGCAAAATATCTTGTGAATACATAAGGAAATATCTCTAGTGGTTGAAAAAAAAGATATTTTTAAATGTTGACTAAGTGTTGAAGAAATAAAGGGAGATATTTTTTTTTTGAAAAATAAAATATCTTGAAAAATTTATGAAAGGATATAGATATTTTTTGAAAATCTTGTTGTGAAGAAGGGGGATATTCATTTTTGAAAGGAAGGAAAATATCTTGGGTTTTGAGGTTGCTAAAAATAGAGGAAGGTTTTCTCTATATTTCATACATTTTTGGTTTGGAAGTGAAGATTTTGGAAGGAAATCTGGAGTTTTGGATTTGGCAAGGAAGCACAACATCAACTTGATTTTCTTCAAACTTCATAACACAGGTTCTTTAATTGTTTTATTTGTTATTTTAAGAAGCTTTGATTTTTGTTGAAAGAAGGTTTTAATGTTTGCTGTAAATTCTTAGAAAATCTCTATGGAAAAATTGTGAAGTTCTTAGATTTTCTGTAATGATTTTTTTTTAAAATTTCTGTGTTTGAATTTAAATTTACTTTTACATTTCAATTTAAAGATTGAAATTGAGAATTTGTGTTTGAAATTTCTTTTTGCTGTGTAATTATTTATGTAGAAAATTTGTCCAATTTGGCTGTAAAATGAGAATTTTTGTGTGTATATATATATGTTTATATATATATATATATGGAGATACATATATATTTTATATATAAAATTATAAACTGTTATGCTGGAATTTTTTTTGTGAAATTCCCAATAGGGAAATTATTTAATTTTGATTAAAAAAACAAATAATAATAAAAAAATTGTTGTTTTGGTGGGGGGCTGCACCCACAACTGCCCCCATAGGGAGGCGACTGTGGAGGCAGCGTCGCTGCCTTCAAAGCGCACCCCCTGTGGGGAAGGCTGCATAGCAGCCTCCCACAAGTGAGCGATGTCCCTTGTTTTGGGGGTTTGTTTTTTATATATTATATATATTATATAATATATATTATATATAATATTCATATATTATATTATAATATATATATTTATATCATTTAATATATTAATATATTTTATATAATTATTGTAGACATCTAAATTTGGACAATTAATTTATCCAAATTTATCACTTTTCATCTAAACATCCTCTTATCGAAAGTTAATTAAGTAATATTACTATTATTTAATTAATATCCTTAATTCTAAATCCTTAAGGTATTTAATTAATAATTAAATATTAAATTACCCTCCTTAATCCTCTTTTCATCAAATAAATTAAATAAATATTACATTTATTTAATTCCTCACATGTCATTTTCATCTAATCCTAATCCATATCCTAATTTCTTCATTAGGGATGTGCACATGCCTAATCCTTGATTAGGATGTGTCACATCCTCCAACTTTTGCAAGTTGGCTTCTAATCCTCATTTATCTTCTAATTACTGATTAATTAATCTTAATCAGTACCTTGGTCAACTCTCTCCATCCCCCAAGGAATTTTTAATTCCTTTTTATTCCTCCAAGAATCCCCTTTTCCCATGCATCTTCTAGAAACTTTGACTTGTCACATCAAGTCACATGTGACAAACTCCCACCTTTTGAGAACATTGTTTTATCCACCAGATTCTTCCAATCATTGTGAATTTTTAATTCACTTTTATTCACCCAAGATTCTTCCCATCTCCCAATGTATTTGGAAGGTACTTGTCCTTCCTCCACCTCATGTACCTTTTTGACACCCCACTTACACCTCATCTCCCCTTAGCCACTTCACCATCCACATGTCAAGATGTGAGGGCTTGTGGGTTCTCAACCCACCATAGACCTTCATCTTGGCCTTGTTGGATGCATCTTGACCGTTGAATTCTTTAGAGAATTCAAATTCTTCTATAAATACCCCCTCCTCAAGGGAATTTTCAACACTTAGCCATTTGATAACTACATGCTGCCAATTTGTCTTCACTATCATCTAGCCATCATTTTGCACATTCAATCTTCCATTTAGCCACTCAAGAAGCCATATAAGGAACACACAAATCCATCAAAAGCAAGGGCCAACCAAGGAGTCGTCAACAGCAAGGAAGGTGAAATCATTTGCATCTTGTTTTATCTATTTTCCTTCTTGTTTTATCACTCTTTAGGCTAATCTTGAAGTGTCCTTAGTCTTTTATCACTTGCATTTTTAAGGTATTTTGCACATTAGAGTAGGGTAAAATTCTTAGGTTCACATTTTTGGCACGCCCACTGGGACCCACAAACGGGTTCTTGCATTTAACATTCATCTTTGCTAAGTATTGTGTAGAGAAAAGTCGCAGAAAGGCGGAAGCACCCTCCTTTTTACCGTAGAAAGGCAGAAGCGCCCTATGCTTTACCGCAGAAAGGTGGAAGCGCCCTTTGCCTTACTGCAGCCGCCCTCTTGTCTGCTACAGAAAGGCGGCAGCACCCTATATCTGAAAGTTTCATTTTCTTATAACAAGTTTGCTGCAGTTAGGGATATATTTAGAAGGTTTTTCTAACACTTTTCTTGCAGTGGGAGGGGCACAACTTTCCTTTTTTCTTAAAAAATATGATAAAGTTTGTTGCAAAAAGGCGGAAGCGCCCTCTAACCTCTTGTTGCAGAAAGGCGGAAGCGCCCTCTAACTTCTTGTTGCAGAAAAGCGGAAGCGCCCTCTGCTTTACCGCAGAAAGGTGGAAGCGCCCCTATTTTTGCTACAGAAAGGTGGAAGCACCCCCATTTTTGCTGCAGAAAGGCGAAAGCGCCCCCATTTTGCTGCAGAAAGGCAGAAGCGCCCCTATTTTTACTACAAAAAGGTGGAAGCACCCCTGTTTTGCTGCAAAAAAGTGGAAGCGCCCCAAAACAACACAGTTTGGGAGGTAAAACAGTCATTTTAGGTTCGTTTTTGCTCTCATTTTTTGCTATTTTCAAGTAGTAACCCTCTAACATTGTTTTGGCAAGGATATTGATATTTTTTGCTAACGTTTTGCAGCATATTATGGCGTAATTGACCAAGGACGAAGAAGAAGACAGCTAACATTTGCTTGCAGGACCATCTATTTGATCAGATTTTCAAAAAATTATCTTTGTTGTTTTGGAACATAGTCTAATTAGGGGGAATAAACTTTATTGCTTGTTGTGATTGTTTATTCTTGTGTTACCCAAGGGGGCATTGATTTGTTTTCACTTTCCCCTTGCACTTCGTGTGAGCCTGGGGAGTAGTTGGAAGTGGTTAGTGTCTTCTTTTTAGTGGGACCTGCTTGGGGATTTCATCACCCCAAGGGACGATTCCAACCACGTGTACCGGCGGGGTATATAAAGGGGGCAGAACAAAAGTTGTACCCCAATCCAGTCACGTCGTAATTGGCGGAGCGTCGAAGCTAGGGTGATACCTAGATAGACGTGAAGAGTTGGTTTGAGCCTTTCAGTATCTCGCTAGGGTTCCTGACTCACGCTTGTGACGGGTTGGTGTTCACAGTTGTGCCTCACGTACCAAGAGTATATCGAGGACTTCCTAGAAGTCTTGTGCATCCTAGATTAAGACCTTGCCTAGCCATACCCTTAATATTAATCATAGGATTGTGCTTGCTTGAAGTATTTCTCATGAAAAATCTATGAAATATTTGATACTTTGGCCTTACTTTATCATTTTGCGTCCTTGCCATAGCCTTTACCATCAAAACCAAGCTCTATCCTACTGCAGAAAGGCGGAAGCGCCCCTAATTTTGATGTAGAAAGGCAGAAGCGCCCCTGATTCTTCTCCAGAAAGGCGGAAGCACCCCTATTTTGCTGCAGAAAGGTGGAAGCGCCCCTGATTTACTGTAAAAAGCTGTCAATGCCCCTGATTTTTGCTACAAAGGGGCGGATTTGCCCTCCTAAACACCCGAAATTGCCCCATTTGGATCCGTTTAGCCTCTAAACCATCATTTAATCATTCCCAACCATTATCTCATCATCCTAAGCCTCCATTTTGTCACTCTAAGCTTCCCAAAACCTCCATTTGATCCGTTTAAACCTCCATCTTATCATTCCAAATCTTTGTTTAACCATTCTAAATCCCTACTCATTCTCCACAATCATCTTCAATCCGCCCGTTCATTCTAATTTCCTCATATTCCATTCAAAAGTCCATACCACCACCTAGCGAATATCATAATTTTACCATTTACACCACCAAACACCTCTCATAACCAAACCGCCTTAAACTTGTATTACAAAGTAGTTACCCAAATTGACCATAACACTTGAATTTGATTATTAGTCTTTAACTTCGACCCCAATCAATTCACTCCCATCTTGAGGTGAATTCGGTGTCGTAAGTTATCATCCTCAGCCCAATCAATCCATTCATATCTTAAGGTGGATTTGGTGCTGTGATCATCCTCTTAATCAATTAAAGCTCTTGGTTGCTAAGGGTAACTTCCTTTGATCAAGCTTAAGGTCTCTCTCACATCTTTCATCATCCAATCATACCCATCCAATCATCCAAATCTATCAAAAATAATCATTCGATCAAATTGTCCAATCAATCAAATCACATCCGTTCAACCAATGCTATCCTATTGATCTTAATAATCCAATCCAATTCAATCAAAATCCAATCTTTCCAATCCAAATCCGATCCCATCAAAATTTGATCCAATCCAATATATCCAAACAAAATCTGATCAAAATCAAAATCAATCCCATCACATCATCCAATCATCCTAATCTGAGCTTAACTTAAATCCTGATTTGAGTTTTAGTCCATCTCCGTCCAAAATATTTGATCCATTCTATTTATCCTTTCATCATCATGAATCCTCATCCTCCATCAATAGTAGTCAAGAGAAACCCTAATTACATGGACGACAATAACGAAAGTCTTGTCGATCAAGAAGAATATGACATAGATCCCCTTGATGCTATCGTCACTAGTAAGCTTTCTCCACCCACTTTCCACAATCCAATCACCCCTTCCAGTTATCCC